>BLSH010440385.1:270963-281225 GCA_018402905.1 Glandirana rugosa
TCCGAAACAAGTGTTACACTTCTTCGACGTCACCTTCGGTCATCTATATGTGGTATCCGGACTAAATAGTTAGGTTTACTGATTTTCGTCTCTATTAGATAATGTCGTGGGATACATAACGTCCAGACGTACTAGAGACTTGGATAAAAAGACTAGTATGTGACTGAAAGTCACACATATCACGTCAAAATCAAATCCCACGTATATATAAATCGTAACCTTAGAAGTGAGGTTCGTAGTCGTGTAAGTTAGACGTACACGTCATGTTAAGGGGTACATGTCAAATTCTTCCCAAAGATGTTTGTGTCGTCTCGGAAGAATTTTTTATTAAACAAATTGACCTTAGTGTATAAAAATAGGTTCAGAGATCATGCAGACCTGCAATACATAGGGTGCTGTAATAGATTATCTCTGCTTTTAGTCATTTGGATTGATAAATCAGGCCTATGGTGTATATCTACTGGCTTCCACTGCAGCTTCTTCACATTGTGAACAAAGCCTAAATGATGAATTAAATAAAAATATGATCACTTGAAGTGCAGCTAATTTTAATTTACAGCTCACAATCTGTAAATGGAATCATGCGTTTTTAAAATGTGTTTGATTCTAATGTTCCTTCAATGGCCACCATTGCATTCCTTCATTCGAAATTCCAGAACAAAGTGTAACATAATCTAACCATTATCTTATGTATTGTATACTTTATGGAAAAAAACACCTTTGTCTTTAGCTCAAATTGCTTGGAACATGTTAATTACAGCACAGTTTTCACAATGGATGTTTTTTCATTGTTCATTCCATAAGATATGTTACTTTCTTTTTTAATAGCATTTTTCTTATATTTCTTGTGCAGGATGAGAACAGGAACAGAAGAATCTGAACAATTGCTATTGGTAATAATAAAAGCCTTTTGTTTAGACACTTGAATACATTCGCAGACGCCTACAGTGCTTTCCCTGGCATTCTGCTTTTTAGAGGGTTTTTGTTATCATTGCTATTACCAAAATAACAATTTCAGACCAACTTATCTGTACAACACCTGTAAAAAGAAATTCTATCTGCTATAGTGACAGCACAGGTAGACCTCAAGACATCTGGTTGTATAATGTCCATAGTTAGCACACTTTAAAGTGACTGTGACTGAAATGGAATTTGCAAAAAAGAGGTTCCCCTGCAAAGTGGATAGCAAATATTTACCTTTCCCATCACCTGCACCATTGATCTGAACTATAATAAAGATTTTCTGAATCCATCACTGCCAAGAGTGTTGATTTTCTGGTCCTCCTGTTATGTGCTGTGTCTCCTCCTGCTGGCCCCTACATCACTACAGGACACAGCCATTACATAGGGACTAGTGGATCGAACCATTATAGGATCAAGAAATTGGCACTCCCAGAAGTTGGTATCTGAACAACAGTCTTCAGGCAGCTGATTTCTGTGGCTAGAATTTGATGAGATATATTTAGATCTGCCCCTACAGTCACCTAATAAAGCATATGCTTAGGACAGGGTCCTATAGAATCCCAAAATAAGCTACTGTAAAGGGTTGCAACCAGTGAGTTGAAGATCAGGGTGCCAGGATGTACACAAATAACCATTTCAAGGTAAGTACGCATCTAGGACGGAGGGTAGTGGGTAAGGTTAACTCAGCAATGGGTGACAAAAATAATAAGAGCGCTTTGTTTGAAAGGGCTTGTTTCCACCAGATGTGTTGTCAAGGATTTTGCTGCATTCTACAGTGCAAACAAAAGTTTAAAAATGGTTGCATTTCCAGGTAAAAAACTTTGCAACAGATTTACAAAAAAAATCTTTGTTTAAGAAAACTGTCTACAGTGAGGTAGACACCAAACATGCTGAATAATTGATATTGTGTTTTCATACACTTTAAATTTATGGTATAAATTCTTCCTGTTCCAGTGTGTTAACCATGTTCCTACTGAATTCGAAGATTAACAAAGATAGCTATGGAAATGGATTGTTGGATTCCTCATAATTCTATGGTCCAGTTACTATTATAATTATTTTCAATTGCAAATGATTGAGTTGCTGCTTACTTAAAGCACTATAAAAAATGGTAAAGCTTTTTTTTAGTGCCCCACATCTTCCTGGTGCTAAAGGGCATATGGAATGGCATCAGAATGGCAGCAGACCTGCACACGTTCTGCCATGGGATTACAAATAGTAAAGTTGGTGTAGTTCATTGATATCTTTGGTGAAATACACATATTTTCTGATATATTCTGTTTTTAACCAAAAAATTAAACAGCCAAAATAAACAGCATTGTAGAAATACACGTTGTAGGTACTTGTCACCTAAAATACCAAGACTGATTGTTCCTTTTATGCTGGGTATTCACTTAAAGCGTTTCTAAAGCCTAAACATTTTTTTCCTTAATGCATTTCTTGCATTAAGTTAAAAAATGTTTACGCATCAGCATCCCCCTCACCCCCAGCCCCCTTATTCAATCCAGCAATGTGCATGTCTGCAGCTCTTCGCTCCCTTCACTTCCCCAGGTCTCGCAGGCTTTTGCTGTGGCACTGGGAGCCATTGGCTCCCAGCGCTGTTAATCAAAGCCAGTGATAAGTGAGTGGAGGGCAGTGCCATGTCCCGCTGTCTGTGTACTTTCCCATGGGTGCCAGGAGAGCTGGCAGTGGACCCGAGAAGAGGAGGTTCTATTATGCAATTCTATTCCCCAGAGCAGGTAAGTATAGACATGTTTGTTATTTAAAAAAAAAAGTACCTTTACAGAAGTAAATGTGTTGGTGGTGGTAATTTTTTGTCATAATCTGCAAGTGTGTACAGTATGGCATACATTTACCTTATCCTGTGCTGTCCTCCAGTGATGACAGGTCCAGGATACTTTCAGTGCTGTGTCCCCTGTTGCAGCCCTCTCCGCCGCTAATTTTTCTAGACCCCCCCAGTGATCATTGATCCTCTTCAGCCATTGGGCTCCCACTGCATGCATTTAGGAATTATACTAGCCCTTGGCTCTATTCTTGGCATTCAAAAAATGAAGCCAGGTGGTGCACTGCAGGAGCATACAAGGTACACAGAAAAGAAGTCACCAGGAGCCAGAGAATTTTTTTGGGGGGGAAGGATACTTTACATGTTTCCTCTGCCAACAATAGTCTACCTCCTATTATTTTTTTATTTGTTTGTTAAAGTTACTCAAGTATGGTTGAAATAATGCTTTTAATTTTAATTTTGTATCATATGAATATTCTCCTTTAACGGTTTTTAGAAAATGCAAATTGGCTAGCAAGAATACCAGCAACTAAGTGGCACCTGATGCATCAGACTAAACATGAGAAGCTATTATACTTGCATTATATAATTGTTTGATCCAACAATATCCACTTGATTTCAGCTCCTAGCGCCAATCTAGAATTGGAGTCACTACATCACAATGTCTAACACTTAACTGTTCATTCCATAATGAAGACCCTGGCACTTAGACAACCAGACACTACAGCTAGATAGGATGGCGCAGGTCTGAAAACAGGTCTTTCTATAACACTATATAGCTATCCTGTTCAGTGAAAACAATAATTTCCATATGTGAAGTAGCAATGTGGATAAGTGTTTTACGCTTCACGCTTATTGCAGGCATTCACGTATTCATTATGATTATTTTTTGATCAGGGTTTTGCTTCTGACCCTCTCATTACTTTAGCTTATGAATTAGTGAGAAATTAAATATCAGACATCTAAGTGATTTCCTCTCTTCACTTGACATTTATTCATGTCCTCCTCTTGAGTTTCCTTTTTTCATTTGAATGTGCTCGTTATCCCAAATTCAAATATTTTTGTGAAGTTGCAGGATTAACAATGAACTCCTTTTCAATTCTTGTCATATCCAATTTATCAAAGAATTACTAGAAAAAAACTCCATAAAGCCCACTCATCAACAAGGTGTGTTAAAATTTGAATTTGCAAATAAAATGCAGATACCCTTTGTTTTCCAATGCTCTTTACTCTAAATGACCTTTACCTGGTCCCCGACTAGAAAAGAATCTCATTAGATAGTTTCTTTTAAGTCAAACATCAAGGAGGATACAAATTGGTTTTGTCCATCATAAAATGAATTCCAAGCAGTTAATTAAATGGCAAAGTAAATTCTTAGCCATGCAGCTCAAATTAAGCTTCGGATAACTGCACAATGCTTAACCCCTTCGCCATGGGAAGATGCCAAAATAACTACTTTTTGCTCTCTTCTAAAATGTTCATTATTACCCCAGTGTATCAAGGGATTGGTGTTGTTAAATAATTTAATGAAGCACTTTTCATGTTTGATGGAGGGTGGGAACAAATCTTTAGCGATTTCCATTTCTGACAGTTTTTCTTAGTAAATCTACTTTGATACTGATAATTATATTCAACAATATAGAGTTCACTGTTGAAATTTGGACAGGGACTGTCGGCGCATAAAGCAGCCTAGAGTATAAACCTCAGACAGCCTTGCTGATAACAGGATATTCGCTTTATAAAAAAGGCTAATATTTTGTGTAATGTGATATTTGTGTAGATAATATATTACATGATATTATAATATACTATCACAATGCATGTATATTTATGTTATTATTAATATTATTATCATTATTATACAGAATTTATATAGCGCCAACAGCTTGCACAGTGCTTTACAATATAAAGGGAGGCAAAGCAGCAACAATACAATTCAATGCAAGGGGGTTAGGAGGGATATGTAGCAAATGGTGCAGTATAAGACTAAGGTATTATTGCTCATATATATATGTGTATATATATATATATATATATATATATATGTATATATACAGACCAATGTGTTACTAGTATATTATAAAGTTCTACTGATATGGTTTAAAGTTTGTTCTAAAGAGTAAGTGGCTTCACTCCTGCAGGCATTGCATTGTAGCCATACAAAAGCTGTAAAGAATATAGTTGCTGCTTATCTCAGCTGGAATAGAAGTTAGCAAATGTACTTTTTGCATTGTGCCTCTCCATCACCTGTCGCTATGAGGCCTTTTTATAACAGGTTGAAATTGATATTTTGACATTCTGTTAATGGAAAACATGGATTAAGACTGCTATGGGCCATTTCTCTGCTCATTGTAGCCATATTTCAACAAAGCATGTAAAAAAAAATATTAGAGAGATTTTCAACCAGATTTTCTGTAAACATATTGCAGATTATTTCCACCACTCTAAACCCAGCATTCTCCGTTATTAGAGATGTCAGCAGTGTGAACAAATTAGAGGTGTGACCTTTTCAAAAGAGGGATTTTTAAGAGAAAAAAAAAATCAGGATTTTAAGAATTTTATACATACACTTCAAAACTGCAACTTCTCAAGTCAGAAGATATAGGAGACACTGGATAAAAATAACAAAAGTTAGCTTTATAAGAGGGAAGTGTGGGTCAGGAACATTCATTTTACAGATATTTATTCAACAACAGTCTCAATAAACAGTATATAGAGGAAAGTCCTTAATATAAAATGCGGTAACCTGTTGCAACCAATCAGTAGGGATGGGCCCAGTCGAACATGTCCCCTAGGGCAGGACCCGGGTCCCCATAACTTGCATATAAACCTTTAAAATAAGCACATTTGATTTGATGTTCGGGTCCCATAGACTTTAACTGTGTTCGAATGTTCGCACAAATTTTCTGCCTGTTCGCATGTTCTGGTGCAAACCGAACCGGGCGGTGTTCGGCCCATCCCTACCAATCAGAATTCACTCATTTACTCTGCTAGAGGCATCCCCGTTAAAGATGTAGTCTGACTGGTTTCTATAGGTACTGCACTAAATAATTCCCATTCTTACTAAAACAGATGTGTGTGAATGATTGATTGTGAATTTAAACTCTATTGCCCTTTAAGTGAGCATTGTGATGATATGTATTGTCACTTTTTGTTCATTTTCAAAGATTTCAAAATTTCAAAATTGAAAAGAATATTGTGGTTGTGACTCATTTTTTTTGGTGGCTAGTTCATGGATATCATTTGACTGTTTGATTTAGTTTGAAAGCCTGGATTTCCACAATAAGTTTTACAATCCAGGGGATTGGGATTGCTTGTTGCTGTCTACTGTACAGTGCAGTGGGGTACCTTTCACAATGAGTGGCACTAAACCCACCACACATGCAGGTGTAGCTCCATGCATTGTTGTAACACGTGTGTTTTAGGGAATTTTACTGCAATGCATAAGTGTAAATAGGCTCCAACCAACCCACTGACTCTGATGTCACCAGTGCTCTCCCACCACTCCTTAGGCTTCCTCAGCAGGTGGAAACTACAGTGATTCCGAAAATGGGCCTAATCACTGTCACATTATGGAGGGAATGATATTACTACTTCTCCTAGCATCTGACAACTGTCATTAGTAGGGATTTTTGAGTTGGTTGAGATGGAGGAAAGAGTAGTGGGGGAGCGCTGGCAAGGTGAACAACAGTGGATTTTGTGCACTTAGCACAGGCTACTACTATTTTCAACACCATTGTCTATAAGTTATATACCATAATCAGTGTAGCGCAACCAATATACATTGCAATCAAAAATTATTTAAAAAAAAACAAAGTCCCAATGTTGTATATAATATCCATAGCTGTGCAACGCATAGTGACAGTTCAAAATTATATTCAGAAAATTGTGATCCAGGGAATTCAGTGACCACCACCTATGGCTTGAGAAGCCTAGTAGAGGGTGTAACGCGTACAAGGGGGAGCAGCCATTTCTCTGGACGTTTATCAGTTTGTGTCAGTGTGTTGAGCTGATGACAGGCATGGTTTTCACATACTTTTGTGAGAATTTTTAATCCTTATGTTGCCTTTCATACATTAAATATTTAAAGCAGAGAGCACTATGGTATTGCACCTGAATGATTGAGATCCTAAGTGGAGGACAGCAAGTTTTATAGATACCCTGTGGAGCAATACCCCTCTAACATCCTGTGAGACATCCTAAACAGGCGATGGTGACTCTGTAGTGGGGTCATTATTTGGAGGTGAGCAGGCATTCCAGCCATAGGTGGTGGTCACAAAATTCCCTGGATCACAATTTTCTGAATATCATTTTGAACTCACACTTTGAGTTGCACAGCAGTGGATATTATATACAACATTGGGACTTTGTTATTTAATGTTTTTTTTTAATAATTTTCGATTGTAATTTATATGGATTGCGCTACATTGATTATGGTATATGTTTTTTGGTTTTGAGAGTTATATGTAGACACACTCTGATAGGTGTTGGCAGAAATCACTATTACACCTCAATTTGAGGCAATTCTATATTATTTTATACTGCATTTTTGTACACAATTTTCCCAATATTGCACTCATTACATATTGTTTCACAATTGTTTATAAGTAGAGTTGAGCGAACACCTGGATGATCTGGATGGGTCCGGCCGAACTTCACGAAAAAGTTTGGGTTCGGTACCGAACGTTACCCGAACTTGACCCCGAACCCCATTGGGGTCAATGGGGACCCGAACTTTTTGGCACAAAAATGGCTGTAAAAAAGTCCTGGCAAGTGCTAGAGGGCTGCAAAAGGAAGTAAAATGGGGGTAAGAGTAGGGCAAGTGCCGTACAAAAAAATGGGGATAGGGAAAATAACTTAAAATCAAATTAAAAAAATAAAAATGGGAAGGGGGGTTGGATGTGGAGTAGGAGCCTAGAGGTTGACTAGGCCGTGACCGTGGCAGTGTAGGTGGAAGTGGCAGTGGTGGAGGAGGAGGAGGTAGCCACGTTTTGTTGTTTGTTTGGTTTTTTTCTCTAATTGGGGTAGCCCCCAAATTATTGAGGCATATTCAAAAAAACAAGTATACCAATGGCTGTGTGAGGCTGGTCTAAATGTCTATTCTGCACAAGGTACAGACAAGTCTTGTGGGATCCATGCCTGGTTCATTTTAATAAACGTTAGCTTGTCCACGTTGGCTGTGGACAGGCGGCTGCGCTTGTCTGTGATAACGTCCCCTGCCGTGCTAAACACACGTTCAGACAATACACTGGATGCAGGGCAGGCCAGCACCTCCAAGGCATAAAGGACAAGCTCAGGCCATGTGCCCAATTTGGAGACCCATAAGTTGAATGGGGCAGACCCATCAGTCAGTACGTGTAGGCATGTGCACACATACTGTTCCACCATGTTGCTGAAATGCTGCCTCCTGCTAAGACCTTGCCTATCAGCTGGTGGTGCTGTTTGTTGTGGCGGGCTGCTGACAAAGCTTTGCCACATTTCACCCATGCTAACCCAGCCTTCTGAGTTGCTGGCAGTGGCACAGCTGCATTGGCGGCCTCTTCCTCCTCCTCCTATGCCTTCGCCTTGTGCTTCCACTGAGCCCACGGTGTCATTTGGGAATGCCCTCAGCAGCACCTCTACAAGTGTGCGCTTGTAGTCGCGCATCTTCCTCTCATGCTCCAGTGAGGGAATTAAGGATGGCACGTTGTCCTAGTAATGGGGATCAAGCAGGGTGGCCACCTAGTAATCAGAACAAGTTACAATGTGGGCAACTCGGCTGTTGTTGCGCAGGCACTGCAGCATGTAGTTGGCCATGTGTGCCAGGCTGCCCAGAGGCAAAGACAAGCTGTCATCTGTGGGAGGTGTATCATCTGTGTCCTCCGTATCCCCCCAGCCACACTCCAGTGATGCCCACGAGCTGCGTTGGGTGCCACCCTGCTGCGGTTCCTCCTCCTCCTCCTCATGATGATCTTCCTTTTCCTCCTCATCCTCCAGAACTGGGCCCTGGCTTGAATATTTTTGACCTGGCCTATGCTGGTGCAGGAACCCACCCTCTGAGCCACTTATGAATGACTGGACTGACCCCTCTTCATCCTCCTCCTCCTCATCCTCCTGTGCCACATCCTCTTCCATCATGGCCCGAAGTGTTTCTTCAAGGAGACATAGAAGTGGGATAGTAATGCTGAGAACATCGTCATCGGCACTGGCCATGTTGGAAACACTGCAATACAGTACACAGGTCTCGCATGGAGGCCCACTCCTTGGTGGTGAAGTGGTGCTGTTCCGCAGAGCGACTGGCCCTGTGCGTGCTGCAGCTTAAACTCCACTATTGCCTGCTGCTGCTCGCACAGTCTCTCCAGCATGTGCAAGGTGGTGTTCCACCTTGTGGGTACGTCGCATAGGAGGCGGTGAGCTGGAAGGCTGAAGTTCCGCTGCAGCGCAGACAGGCGAGCAGCAGCAGGGTGAGAATGCCGAAAGTGTGCACGGACGGCCCGCACTTTATGCAGCAGCTCTGACATATCCGGGTAGTTTTTTAGAAATTTCTGTACCACCAAATTCAGCACATGCGCCAGGCAAGGGATGTGCGTCAAACCAGCTAGGCCCAGAGCCGCTACGAGATTTCGGCCATTGTCGCACACCACCAGGCCGGGCTTGAGGCTCAGTGGCAACAACCACTCTTCGGTCTGTTGTTCAATGCCCGTCCACAGCTTCTGCACAGTGTGGGGTTTATCCCCCAAAAATATCAGTTTTAAAACAGCCTGCTGTCGTTTCCCCCTCGATGTGCTGAAGTTGGTGGTGGAGGTGGTAGAGGAGGAGGAAGCGCAGTAGGAGGAGGAGGCAAAGAGAAATGCCCTGCAATCCTCGGTGGTGGAAGGACATGCGCCAAATGGCTAGCTGCCTCAGGCCCACCCACCACTACATTTGCCCAGTGTGCAGTTAGCGAGATATAGCGTCCCTGCCCGTGCTTACTGGTCCATGTATCAGTGGTTATGTGGACCTTGCCACAGATGGCGTTGCGCAGTGCACACTTGATCTTGTCCCCGACTTGTTTGTGCAGGGAAGAGATGGCTCACCTGGAAAAGTAGTGGCGGCTGGGAACCACATACAGTGGGACAGCCACCGCCATCAGGTTTTTAAAACTGTCCGTGTCCACCAGACGGAATGACAGTATTTCAAAGGCCAGGAATTTGGAAATGCTTGCATTCAGGGCCAGGGGTTGCGGGTGGGTAGGGGGGTTCTTCCTTTTTCTCTCCAGTGTTTGGGAGATGGAGAGCTGTAAGCTTCCATGGGACCGTGTGGAAATGCTTGGGGACGGTGGCGGACATGGTGGCGTTGCTGTCACATGCTCTGTTTGCTGGGTGGCAGGTGACACTGGCACTGTAGAGGTAGAGGAAGAGGCCGAGGCAGCAGCAGAAGAGGAAGCAGGAGGAGGGCGAGACCTTTCTTGGATTTTGAGGTAATTTTTCCAATGCAGCTTGTGCCTTGAATTTAGATGCCTGATCATGCAGGTTGTGGTCAGGTTTAGAACATTTAT
>BLSH010440385.1:284077-300379 GCA_018402905.1 Glandirana rugosa
CTCCCTGTCTAACGTCTAGAGTAAGACGTAATGTCTTACTAGACTGACCTGATCCATATCAGATAACGTCTAGAGTAGGACGTAATGTCTTACTAGACTGACCTGATCCATTTCAGATAACGTCTAGAGTAGGACGTAATGTCTTGTTAGACTGACCTGATCCATATCAGTAAAGTCTAGAGTAGGACGTAATACAGCAGGAACCTGACCCTATAGGAGTAGGCGATGATTTTAGAACAATTATCTGTCCCTTACAGGACCAGCAGGAACCTCTCCCTATAGAACTAGGAGATGATTATAGAACGATAATCTGTCCCTTACAGCAACAGCAGGAACCTGACCCTATAGGAGTAGGAGATGATTTTAGAACAATTATCTGTCCCTCTAAGCAGTAGACTCTACCTAGTGCAGTCAGATCGTTCTGTAATGCAGGATGAGATCTGCAATAGACTCTACCTAGTCCAGTTAGATTGTTCTGTAATGCAGGATGAGATCTGAAATGACTATACCTAGTCCAGTCAGATTGTTCTGTAATGCAGGATGAGATCTGCAATAGACTTTACCTAGTCCAGTCAGATCATTCTGTAATGCAGGATGAGATCTGCAATAGACTATACCTAGTCCAGTCAGATCATTCTGTAATGCAGAATGAGATCTGCAATCTGTCCCTCAAAGCAGATCATTCTGTAATGAAGAATGAGATCTGCAATCTGTCCCTCAAAGCAGATCGTTCTGTAATGCAGGATGAGATCTGCAATCTGTCCCTCAAAGCAGATCGTTCTGTAATGCAGGATGAGATCTGCAATCTGTCCCTCAAAGCAGCAGTAGTAGTCTCTACCTAGTCCACAATCAGATCGATGAGATGCTATGTTATATATATCTGCAATCTGTCCCTCACAGAGCCGGCAGCATCCTCTCTCTACACTAGCCAGAGTCTCAGAGAGCATGTGACTGCAGCACTAAGTGACTCCAGCTTATAAAGAGGCTGGGTCACATGATGCACTGGCCAATCACAGCCATGCCATTAGTAGGCATGGACCAGCAGGAACCTCTCCCTTTAGAACTAGGAGATGATTATAGAATGATAATCTGTCCCTTACAGCAAAAGCAGGAACCTGACCCTATAGGAGTAGGAGATGATTTTAGAACAATTATCTGTCCCTCTAAGCAGTAGACTCTACCTAGTGCAGTCATATCGTTCTGTAATGCAGGATGAGATCTGCAATAGACTCTACCTAGTCCAGTCAGATTGTTCTGTAATGCAGGATGAGATCTGAAATGACTATACCTAGTCCAGTCAGATTGTTCTGTAAAGACGTATGAGTGCTGTCAGCATTGCTGCAGAGGTTGAAGGAATGGGGGGTCAGCCTGTCAGTGCTCAGACCATATACCGCACACTGCATCAAATTGGTCTGCATGGCTGTTGTCCCAGAAGGAAACCTCTTCTAAAGATGATGCCCAAGAAAGCCCGCAAACAGTTTGCTGAAGACAAGCAGACTAAGGACATGGATTATTGAAACCATGTCCTGTGGTCTGATGAGACCAAGATAAACTTATTTGGTTCAGATGGTGTCAAGCGCATGTCGCAGCAACCAGATGAGGAGTACAAAGACAAGTGTGTCTTGCCTACAGTCACACATGATGGTGGGAGTGTCATGGTCTGGGGCTGCATGAGAGCTGGGGAGCTCCAGTTCATTGAGGGAACCATGAATGCCAACATGTACTGTGACATACTGAAGCAGAGCATGATCCCCTCCCTTCGGAAACTGGGCCGCAGGGCAGTATTCCAACATGATAACGACCCCAAAAACGGCTCCAAGGTGGCCACTGCCTTGGTAAAGAAGCTGAGGGTAAAAGTGATGGACTGGCCAAGCATGTCTCCAGACCTAAACCCTATTGAGCATCTGTGGGGCATCCTCAAATGCAATGTGGCGGAGCACAAGGTCTCTAACATCCACCAACTCCATGATGTCATCATGGAGGAGTGGAAGAGGACTTCAGTGGTAATCTGTGAAGCTCTGGTGAACTTCAAGCCCAAGAGGGTTAAGGCAGTGCTGGAAAATAATGGTGGCCACACAAAATATTGACACTTTGGGCCCAATTGGGACGTTTTCACTTATGGATGTACTCACTTTTGTTGCCAGCATTTCCTCAGTGTTGTCACATGAAAAGATATAACAAAATATTTACAAATATGTGAGGGGTGTACTCACTTTTGTGAGATACTGTATATTCTTCTACATATTTTGTTAAAAAAAATGGTAATAAGCGTATATTGATTGGTTTGTGCAAAAAAGTATAAGGTCTACAAAATAGGGGATAGATTTATGGCGTTTTTATTATTATTATTTTTTTTTACTAGTAATGGCGGCGATCAGTGATTTTTAGCGGGACTGCGACATTATGGCCGACAGATCGGACATTTTTGACACTTTTTTGGGACCTGTTTTTTGGGAACAATTATACAGCGGTCAGTGCTATAAAAATGCACTGATTACTGTATAAATTACACTGGCAGGGAAGTGGTTCACTAGTGGTGATCAAGGGGTTAAATGTATTCCCTGGGAGGTGTTTCTAACTGTATGGGGGATGGACTGACTGGGGAAACACACAGATTTGTCTTGTTTACACAGGCAGATCCCCATTCTGCCAGTGCGGGCAACGATTGTGGGTAGCCAGCGGACATCGAGTCCGCCCCACCCGCTGATTGGCTCTCCCACTGGCCAGTGGACGGGCGCGCACCTCTGGCTGCACACAATACCCATTCCCGCGACCGACATACAACTATGGCAATTCACGGGAACGAGCCGACCTGCCGCTGTAAAATGACGGCAGCTGGTCGGCAAGTGGTTGAGTAACTTCTTTGTATAAAAAAATGCTCAAAACAAATGAAAACCACACACTAATGCTTATTTATTTAAATTAATAAAAAACAAGAAAATAAATATATTTAAAAACGAAGAAGCAATCCCAAAATAATGATCACATACAACTACAACATAACTCCTTTATTGACTTTTACAAATCAAGTCTATAGAAGAAAATGTTGCAAAGAGATAAAGTAGACAGAGAGGCGACCAAGGCTTACGTGTAGAATAAAGAACTAAGTTTATAAAGCTAATGTTACACTATCAGGAGTAGATGTGGTTCTTGGCTCAGGTACACAGCTATTGCCAGAGAGGATGCTAGGTTTTTGACAGTTGGATATTCTCAGTTATGCTAAAAGTGGTTTTGATTTTTAAATCAGATGCCTCCAAAAGCTGTAAGGGAAACAACTTCTTTCATGGGTGATTCTATCTTGTGATTGCTCTACTGGTTCAGTCTCCTGAGTTCTCCTGAGTTCCAAGAATAATAATATAACAAGGAATGTTTACATATAAACATTTTTTCCTCATTGGAGAGAAGTAAATATGTATTAATAAAAATTAGATCTAGATGAGATAAAATGCCAGTATCAGCGCTCTTGATGCAAAAAAATTAATAGTGGTTGATACATACACTAGTATGACATAAATCAATGCATAAACCAAATTAATAAAGCATCTAAATATCAAAATAACATAATAAGAATAGCTGCTGCTTTAAAATCACAGTTCATAATCAATAGCACCTCAATAGTCAATGTAAACACATAATGTTTGTGTCACGTGACGGCGCCCGCTGCTGCTGCTGCTTTGTGAGGCGCATTGTGCTGCAGGTTCGCCCCTGATCAATCAGATCTTTGACCACACATACACCAGGGATTTGATCAGTGAAAAGTGGATGAGAAACAAACGGTGACACCATTGAGATCTAAAGGTTCATTGTTGGCTTACCTCTGGTGAGTGTATCCATTTAGGGGGGATTGTTCCTCTCGAGTTTTTTTCACGTGGTGTGGTGGCGGTTACTATTGGAGCATGATTGTAACCCTATGTGGTTGCATCAATCACCAAGAAGTTTAATTGGACTATTTTATAAGGACTATTTAGCGCTGCTTGCATCTCATTTTACCTATGTGTTTACATTGACTATTGAGGTGCTATTGATTAAGTAAATATGTATAATATTTTGTGTGCTACACAGCTCTTTGCTGCTGAAATTTTACACACTACGGATTACATTTTTCTCATATAACTTCTAAATTAAATATTAACTGTCCCTGATCAGAGGCATCATGTATACTTTTGCTGAGACCAGGGGACATTGAGTTTGCAAGTGATGTTAATAATACTGCAACACCGTCCGCTTTTGACTTTTTGAATGTTTTGAATACCAGTAACATTTTAAAGCTTGGTGCTATGGAATCTGTCAATATGTCCTCTAGAAATAGTACTGAGTAGAGATGAGTGAACTTTTCAAATCTTTCTGCCAATGATTCACCCAGACGCGGCTGATTTTCAAGGCAGCAGGTTCCTGGCATGAAAATCTAGCACAATTTGCAAATTCTTCTCACTGTGGATATTAATAGGGTTACAATATATTTTTTATTGAAATAGAGAAATTGACTTCTATTGTCCTAGTTTCAACTGAAAACACATTACAAAAATGTATAGTTTGGAGTAAGGAACATTTCAAATTGGCAGCATTAGCAATATAGGCCAGCCATAAATATATTCAAACCATTAAAGGGTAGGCTGAATGTGCCAAGTTGATTGATCCATCAACTTGGGTACAACCAGCCTGCCGGATTCTCTTATCAACAATGAAGACGAAACACAGCGCATGCTTCCTACCATATTGTGTACCATGTAATTAATTGTGCTCTTGTGGAATTTTGTGCTCCTACTACAAACAAAGAAAATTCTGCTGCGTGAATGCAAACTGACACTGAGCCGCTAAGCCAACCCACATTACAAACTGCGCATGCTCCCTTTCTTATAGCATATTACTATAAATTTATAAATGAAAAAGTGCTTTGTGCTTAAATTGATGGACTGCTAGACAATTCATATATATAAAAAGTGCAATTTATATATAAAATAGCAACAATATGAATATTATTAAAGTCCTTGAAAAGTGCTTAACCACTTCTGGACCGCCCGCCGTCATTATATGGTGGTCCTATGGAGTGGAATACCGTTGTTATGGTAGCAGATAGCTACCATAAGCCTGGTAATTTTTTTTTTCAGCGGCCGTTTCTGTTTATGATTAAAGTGGTCTCCCCCGATAAAAGACCCCGCCACGCTCTGGTCATCTCCGCTGCTTACCAGGCCCACTGATAGCAGCAGAGGCAATCCAATCCAGCCACCATAATGCCTGTGAGCCGAGTGAGCGGAAGATGGAGATAACAAAAAAAATGGCATTTGAAAAAAAAACCGTCCCCTTTAAGAGCTATGGGCAGAAGTGACGTTTGGAGCCGAGTGGGCACCATCTTCCACTGACTCGACTCCAAACGTCACTTCTGCCCATAGCTCTTAAAGGGGACTTTTTTTTCAAATATCTTTTCTTTTTTTTTTTTTATTGCATTTTAGTGTAAATATGAGATCTGAGGTCTTTTTAACCCCAGATCTTATATTTAAGAGGTCCTGGCATGCTTTTTTCTATTACAAGGAATGTTTACATTTCTTGTAATAGGAATAAATGTGATCAAAATGTTTTTTAAAAAAAAAAGGACGGTGTAAAAATAAAAAATAAAAAGTAAAATGAATAAGAAAAAAAAATAAAAACATTTAAATCGCCCTGTTCCGTCGCGCTCGCGCGCTGAAGTGAGTGCATACGTAAGTCCCGGTGTTCAATCCACACATGTGAGGTATCACCACAATCGTTAGAGTGGGAGAACTCATTTTAGCTCTAGACCTCCTCAGTTACTCAAAACTGGTAACTTGTAGGAATTTTTAAACATCGCTGATGGAGATTTTTAAGTGCCAAAGTTTGTCGGCATTCCACGAGCGGGCGCAATTTTGAAGCATGATATATTGGGTATCAATTTACTCAGCGTAACATTATCTTTCACAATATGGAAAAAATTGGGCTAACTTTACTGTTGTCTTATTTTTTAACTCAAAAAAAGTGATTTTTTTAAAAAAAAAATTGCACTTGTAAGATGCAAATACGGCGTCACATAAAATGTTGCAACAACCGCCATTTTATTCTCTAAGAAGTTAGAAAAAAATATATATATAATGTTTGGGAGTTCTAAGCAATTTTATAGCAAGAAAACCAGATTTTAACTTGTAAACACGGACTCTCAAAAAGAGGCTCGGCCCTTAAGGACTTAAGGTGCTTCTGTGCACATGATTCTTCAATACAGTGATTGATAGGTGACTTTAGTGACTTCACTCCATACAATGAGGACCGGTGGTCACTCCTCACTCACCAGATGTGTTGACAGGCTTGTAGGTCTGCTTAAAAAGGGGGCCCTATCCCTTTGTGGTGGTCTCTGACCACTTTTGCCGGTCCTTCGATGCACGGAGGTGGTTCGACAATTAACCAGGGGAGGCGGTGTTACGCTTGGTAAAAATTAAACCTTCTCATAGCGTAGTATGTACTTTTTTTGGGCATAAAATTGTTTAAAAAACATGGATATACATGTGTATAACAGCTCTAATGACCCCGTAACCAGGAAGGATGAACCGCAATAGCTATAAACCCTTGCATACCTCACTGTGGGTCGGCTGTAATGTGCAGGAAAGCTTGTTTGACATGTTTCGTCACTAGATTGCGACGTTCTCAAAAACCCTTCTCTCATCGCTAGCAGCTACTCGCTGTCTTGTCCTGGCAGGGATGGCTTTCCCTGCCTGCCCCCCCCCCCCCCTCGGGATCAGACAATGGCATGGCAGGAGGCATTCCCCTGTAAGTACTGTCTGTGTTGATGAGGGAATCATGCACATTTCTTTCCTGTGTATGGCTAGCCTTATGCCTGGTACACATGATGAGATTATCGAAAGAATGATCGTCTGTTTTTGTTTTTTTGTTTTTTGCATGCATGTCTCAGAAGTGATGTAATGTGCTATAGTGTATTTGTATTGTATTTTTGAACAACTGTACTGATTAAACGAAAATCATACAATCTGGTATCGTATGACAATAATTTCCATGCTTGTCCCATTGGATAATATCGGATGAACTGTCATGATCAGAAAGCTGTGTACTAACTATCAGATTATCCTACGATCCCTTGTGTTTTTTTTCGTATGATTTTCTGATCGCGTGTACGGCCCATTAGACTGGCCAGAGAGGTTGATAATGATGATGGTGACAAAGACAATGAAACATTAAACTATTGGAAAAATCTTTTAAAATTATTTACAGGGTGTGGCAAGATTACAGAATAGCAGTAAGTATAAGAACCATTAGAATTTTTGACAAATAAGATGATGATAAGATTATTTTGCAATGGTTTTCTTCATATACAATCAATGTAACTGTGCAATGTCTGCAGTGAAAATTCACAGCATGACATGGCCAAGGTGACGTCCCAACTTTCTAAGGTGAGAAAGGGGAACGCCTTTTATTACAGCAAATTTAGGAAAGGACACACCCCACATCACGCCCTCAGTTATATGGAACTTGATAATGTAATAAGTAAAAATGGTGCAGGCTCACCGCTCAGAGGGTAACACAGCTCGTGTGGATCTGGTGTGCTGACTCACAAGGGCAGGTGCAGGCTGATGAAGCAATCAAGTAGTAACAGCAACAAGGTTGGAAGTAGCCGCACTCAAACGATCCAATTTCCAAAAACGATTTTATTGCATCAAAGGGTGATATAGACAACGAACGAAAGGTCCACTGACGCGTTTTGCACCCTACAGTAGGTGCTTACTCATAGCTAGTAAGCTGAGTAAGCACCTACTGTAGGGTGCGAAACGCGTCAGCTGGACCTTTCGTTCGTTGTCTATATCACCCTTTGATACAATAAAATCATTTTTGGAAATTGGATCGTTTGAGTGCGGCTACTTCCAACCTTGTTGCTGTTACTAATAAGTAAAAATGATTGGTTAAACCCTCAAGTGCTTTTTTTTTCATCACTATTTGTCCTTAATACCTGCTTTTTAAATAGCAAGTGCAATAATTTAGATGTTGGATATAGTTTATTATTTAATAGAGTTCTAGACATCTGAACAAAAAGAGTGACAGCTGAAGAGCAAGGGAAACTGAGGTATTTGGCTGCAGTGGAGGGACAGTCCCACAAAATGAAGGACAGTTGAGAGGTGTGGATGTGTCAGGCAGTCAGCAGTGGTGGCGGTGCTTTGACAATGTAGTATCAGGAATATGATGTACAATCAGAGAATCACTGCGTAGTATGATCTTTCCACTCAAGGATCTACTGGGTGAAGGGGGACTGATAAGTTCCTACCATTTCTCAAATGAACTGATCTGGTTTTCTAACAATTCACCTACTGTATCAATATGCAGATACCCTAATATACTTCATTTAATATTTTAAGGGATTATTTACAGTCTCTCACTAGAATTGACTAAGAATCACTGAATAAAAAGGAAGCATACATGAATGAATATAAATAAGGTAGTTACTAGTGGATTGCAAATGTTTTTAGGTAAATGGCTAACAAGGACAGTTGCGTGGTTTCTATTAATCTCCCTACTGTATAAAGCTCGGCCGTGAAAGACCCAATAATGTTTGCACTTCATATACCTTTATTCGTTAAACATTATTGTCTTTGATACACATTTAATAAAAACTGTATAATATTAAATACACATTAATAGCAAATGGGACACTGCCTAAATCTAACCATGGGCTGGGGAAAAAAAGGCACAAACAGCTCCCATGAAACAAGGATTTAAGTGAAACTGATAGTGTCTTTAGAATTTATATGTGAAGTGAACCTTTCCATCACTTCTGGACATCTTTAGGTCTTCTGAAAATCTTACTCAAATCAATTTGGGCAAATCCACAGAGTCTATAACATAATGCAGTTCATGAATCCCAACACTGTCAACAGGTCTGTATCTGTACAGACCAGCAAACTTATTCACAGTTATACTTGAACCTCAGTATCTGAGCCACAAAGGTCAGCTTATATTGATTGGTTGCACAAAACAGTCAAGTCTCAGATAAGCAACTGCAAAGATCTGAAGAAGGACTTCACTGCTCATGTATACTACAGGTCTTGATGAATAATTAAAATCTTAGTCCCATAAACAACATACCCTTTTTCACCCAGCTGAATTCCAATGTTTAACAGTGTGGGCATCTCAGATATGGGAAAAATAGTAGAATGTATAATATTATTGTATTAAAGCTTAACCAGGAAGCATTTATGTAAACTATGAAAAATATGAGCCCTAACAAACTAATTGTAAAGGACTATAATGCTACCTCAACGTTAGTAAAAAATGTCATAAATTGTTTATTGTTACATGATAAGAATATTCACATATGTACATATCAAAAAGCATAAAAGACATACACCGATTACACACAAAAAAAAAATGTGTGCCCAGTTGTAGGAGCACCACCAAACCTGTTTTTTACTCTGTATACAAACTGTGAGGTATGTGATAATAGTTGACTACTGAATATATACATTGTTTAAATAAGAGACTGCAACTGATGTCTGTATTATTCCATACTCTAGTGTTCTTGTTGAAACCTTTCCTGAAGAAGCGGGTTATCTCCTGTGAAACGCAAACTGCGTCGAAAGAAACTACAGCAACTCACTGTGCTCTACTACAATGGAGCCAATTAAAGTTTATTGAAAGGATTATCAGATGGTTTTTGCATAAAAAAATGTATTTTTTTTTTTTTTGTCTAATCGGTGCATGTCTCTTATGCTTTTTAATATGTACATATGTGAATATTTTTATCATGTAACAATAAATCATTTTTGTCATTTTTTACTAACGTTGACGTACCGTTATAGTCCTTTACAATTAGTTTGTTAGGGTTCATTTTTTTGTATATTACTGGTAGGATGAGTTACCGGATACATGTTGTCCAATATTTGAGGGCCCTTCTTTTGAGGCCCACCTTCCAATATTCTTTTTCCTATGAAAAATATGAATATATATATATACTATATACATATATACACTATATATGTATAGTCAGGGCTTTTTTCAGTGGGAACTCGGGGGAACACAGTTCCGGCACCTCCAGCACTGAATGGAGTGTTAAGGTTTGCAAGGGGGCCTACTGATGTTGGCTGCTGGGGAAGTCTGTTGTTGCTGGTGGGGGGTCTATTGTTGCTGGAGGGGTCTCATGTGGCTAGGAAGTAAATTTTTTGTGGAAAGGATCTACTGTTGAGGGAGGGGTTTATTGTTGCTGGCTACTGGAGAGCCTATTGATGGTGCCTGTGGGGAACGCAGTTCCGGCACCTCCTGCACTGAATGGAGTTCTGAGGTTTGCTAGAGGGCCTACTGATGTTGGCTGCTGGGGGATCTGTTGTCACTGGGGGGATCCATTGTTGCAGAGGATCTATTGTTGCTGGGGGAGTTTGTTGTTGCTGGTGGGGGGTCTATTGTTGCTGGGGGGTCTCATGAGGCTAGGAGGTAATTTTTTTCTGGAAGGGATCTACTGTTGAGGGAGGGGTCTATTGTTGCTGGCTACTGGAGGGTCTATTGATGGTGGCTGCTGGGAGATCTACTGTATTGTTGCTGGCAGGGATCTGTAGTTGTTGGGGGCATTTTGTTGCAAGGGTTCTTTTGTTGCTGGGGGGGTCTATTGTTGCCGTTGGGATATATATATATATATATATAGTATATGCTATATATATACATGAACACTAGGAATAAGCATATATGCCTTAAAGTGTGTATGTCTATTTACCATGATATGAAGTTCCCTCAACATGTACATTTTAAAACATTTTAAAATTTGGAACACTTCCCTTAGTAGCTAAAGAACTGCCCCACACACCAAGTGTTGTCCAGCATTAAACCCATAATGCTATACAGGAAATGCTGACTTTGTGCTAGGATCTGAAAGTCCACAAGTAATGGAGTGCCCATTTATTCATCATACTCAGATGCAGGCACATGTTAGCATGTGGGAACTGCATACTAATAGATATGTATGGTTTCAAGTGTGAGTTAGCGCCACCTCATGGTCAGAGGCCAGTGACACCTGTCCCAACACTGACTATGATTTTGATGGAATTGTGCTGAGCACTAATTGACCTCCACCACCAGCTCCTCACAACACACTTTACTCTTTACGCATGTTCAGCCTTGAAGGAAAAGAGAGAAGACACTGCATTTAATTTGCAAGGCCTTGTACACTTGTGGTTCC
Organism: Glandirana rugosa; assembly: GCA_018402905.1. Classification (NCBI taxonomy): domain Eukaryota; kingdom Metazoa; phylum Chordata; class Amphibia; order Anura; family Ranidae; genus Glandirana; species Glandirana rugosa. Next base: position 295,251 of record BLSH010440385.1, read on the forward strand.
TAGCACAGTCCTTAGGAGGGTTCCATTCTACAGCGGGCTCTAAATTAGGGTAGAAATTCTGGATGACCCCCTGCACACTGCTATATACCCTTTCTAGCAAATTTTGCAATAAAAAAAAGGGATTTTTAGTATACAAAATTTGCAATACACGTTTAAGCTGGCCAACTGCATCAAAGTAATCCCTCCATGGCCAGTCCCTAGCCTGCTCTGCAAAAAAATGAAAATGCTACCGTAGACACATTACCAACATGGTGCAAACAGACACATAGTGGAAAAGAGCCACCAGGTTCAGGTCTGGTCACTGATCTGCAATGCAACAGGAATAAGATATTCCTGAGTCTGGCTGCTCCTCCTTCTTGACAGTCCTCAGTCCATAACCTTAAGGCTTCATGCACACAGGGCAGGCAAAAAACGTCAGTAGCTCACCAGTGACTTTATTGAGCATTTTTGAGCTTTTGTGAGCGTTTTTGCACTGGCATTAGTGAGCGTTAGTGAGCGTTAATGGGCGTTTTTGGACGTTTTTGAGCAGTGGTGTTTTTGGGCGTTTTTGAGCTGTAGACCACTTCTCTGATATTAGTAACTCCCATTACCCAAGTAAAACACATTTGTGCATGAAAACCAAAAAATGAATGGAATAAAAACGTCCAAAAATGTTAGTGAGTGGCGTTAGTGAGCGTTAGTTGGCATTAGTGGGTGTTTTGGGTGTCAGAGCATTTCTACAGCTGAAAAACGTCCAAAAAAACCTCTGGTCTTGGGTTTATTTTACAGCTCAAAAATGTTACTGCTAAAAACAGTTGACAACAGCCTATGTGTGCATGAACACATAGGATAACATGATGGAGGGTTTATTGGCTGCAGAAAAAAAAACAGCTGCTGAAAAACAGTAAAAAAACTTCCTGTGTGCATGAGGCCTAAGGGTTAACTGTATTATTCACTTATTTCCTGTTTCCTTCAATAAACTGTTAAACACATACACTTATTTCCTCTTCCTCAAGTAACTCAGACCAAACAATTTATATACAGCATCCTTTTTACTGAATAAAATGGTATTTACAGTTCTGTAGCTTACTCAGTAAAGTATATTCAGTGCAATATGCATAATAGACGTTACATTCCCCTCCTATCTCATTCTAAACATGTTGTACAATATAAATGTTTATATGTGGTATATGTGGTGTTGTCCATACCTTTTAGATTACTTTAAGTTCCATCCTCACAAGTAATATATATCAGCCCTCAAATTTTCCACTCGCCTTTTCACATTTTGCGAGTGAAAAATGAGGGCTGGCGAGTGTGGGCTGCCTTGGAATGGGGGGGGGGGGGGGTGAGCACCGCCAGCAGGCGGGGTTGAATGGGAGCCGTTCTCCCAGTGAATACCCCAAGGAAGAGAGGAGAGCAGGTGGCCGGATCATCAGGGCGCCGAGGAACATCACGGTAACAGCTTTCATTAGAATTGCAGACTTGCTGTCACACACAGCCCCGCCTCTTGGCTTGGGTACTTTGATAGACAGATCATTCGTCCAATGCCGGGGTGTGTGGTGTTTATCAAGGAACCTGGGCCAGGAGGTGGGGCTCTATGTGACGGTGAGCAGTGAAAACACTCGGCAATTCAAATGAAAGCTGTTACAGCGATGTTCCTCAGCTCTCTGATGATCCGGCTGGCTCTCCTCTTCCTCTCCTCTCTCTTCCCCTGCACTGGTAGGCTGCATTAATGGACACAGGTAGGCTGCATTGATGGGCACAGGTAGGCTGCATTGATGGACACAGGTAGGCTGCATTGTTGGGCACAAGTGAGGCTGCACTGATGGGCACTGATAAAGTTGTTGTTAATATTTATTTTTGTAACTTAATTCTGCATAAAACATTTAAGTGTCATTTCATGAGATAATTTATGAGGGCGTATTTAGGGGTGGAATAAGGGACGGGGCAGGGTAGGTGTTGGGAGGGGCAAATGGTGGCGAGTAACCCTTAAGGCCTGGCTGGTAACTCAGAACTTAAAATTTTGAGCCCTGATATACAGTTCAGTCTTCAAAACCCATAAATAAGCAATGACCAGTAGGTGCTTAAAGTGAAACCATCAAAATCAGAAATTACAATAAAAATGAAAAATTCCTTTAAATATAGTGCCTGAGGGGTCCCCTTAGTCTGTCTGTAAAGTGGCACACACTCTGTACCGTGTATAGAACATGCTGCAGCAATAATGATATTTATAAAGCCAAAAAATGACATTTTCCATTCAAGCTTCCTTGAAGCTATTTTATAAAGACTTGGGGAGCCAGTCTGTATGATGAGGCCACAATTTAGTGCACTCAGAACAAAATTGGAGATTTTTTGGATAAATTCTGGTGTCTATTTCGCAGACTTTGGATAGAAGTAACAGGTGCGGAAAAATTGAGCTTCAGGTGTCGGTTGTGCCTTCACACCGTAACTCTATACATGTACTCTGAAAGAAATAATTGGCCTTGTTGTCAAAAATTGCAATGCTATGCACCTGTCAAACAGTTGCAGAAAAATTGGTCTTTCAGTGTCGGTGGTGCCTTCACACTGTAACCCTATACGGGTACTCTTGATGAAAGTGAAAACTGGCTTTGCTGTCAAAAATTGCTATGATATGCACCTGTCAAACAGGTGTGGAAAAATTGGTCTTTGGGTGTCGGTGGTGCTGTAACTGTCAGAGTTCCAATGGCAGGAGAAGGGCTCTAGGATCCAGCATCTCTACCAGCACTTGTCAGGTCACCAATAGCAGGAGAATGACTCTAGGACCCAGCATCTCTACCAGCAATTCACATGGGCTTTTATAAGGAAGGCTGTCCATGGCTGCAGTTGCTGGTTCATCTTCAGCTCCTCCAGTGCATTATCTCTGTGACATTCCTGTTACTGTTCCTGTGTCTCCTATTACCAACCCGGCTTGTCCTTGACCTGTCTCCTGCTTGCTTCCTGTGTTCGACCTTGGCTATAGTTTTTGAGACTTGTGTCTGTTTACACTTGCCTATCTCCAATCCGATCCGCTAAAAAAAACAGAAGGGGGTCCATTCCATTCTGTCTGGGCAGATTGGATCAGAGGGCCCATAGAGCAGAGCAGGCTGTGTCCGTGTCTGCTCTGCATATGCAGAGTGGACATGGACCTGTCATCCGTCCGCTCCACTCATTGTGGCACGCGACCAGTTACAAAGTCGCTTAAGTGGCCCTCGCTCTTAAAAAGGTTGGGCATCCATGGCTTAGGGGGTACTTGTGGTTCATTGGACAGTTCAGCAGAGGAGGGCATGGAGGGGGAGGAGGAGGTGTGAAGTGATGTTTGAATGGAGCCTCAGGGGTGCCATATAGAAATGGCTGGTACATCCAACAAATTCTGGAAAAATATCCTTTTCTCTTTCCTTCCCATTTCAACTGACTAGGCACAAGTAGTCAATTCAGTAGTAAAATTTTTTTGATACCACCAATTGGCATACCATCACAAGACTGTCCTAAGAAACCTAAACGGGCCACGAAAACAAGGTCTAACAGGCTCTATAAATGGCCTTACAACTAGAGTCTCTAGGCATGTAAACCAATCTATTTAATATAAATGCAAGAAATAATTTGTTAAAATTGTAAGACAATTGTGTACTGCTGTCTTGGGGGCCCTGGTGAAAGTACAGTGTTTCTCCAGTCATAAATCTGTAACCATCACACTACCTCACTAATTCCATGTGTGCCAATTTATCACTGGCTACGAGTGCAAGAGTACTATTCAGATAAATAGTAGCTAGTAGAGTTGAGCGAACCCGAACTGTAAAGTTCGGGTCCATACCGAACTTTGGGGTGTCCGTGACCCAGACCCGAACCCGGACATTTGAAAAAGTTCGGGTTCGGGTTTGGAGTTTGGGTATTTGATCCCGCCTGTTGAATAGCTGCAGGGCAGCCAATCAACAAGCGTTTCACTGGTTTGCCCTTAGAAGCCATCCCAGCCATGCCTACTAATGGCATGGCTGTGATTGGCCAGTGCATCGTGTGACCCAGCCTCCATATAAGCTGGAGTCACATAGTGCTGCATGTCACATGCTCTCAGGCTAGTGTAAGGAGAGGTTGCTGCCGGCGCTGTGAGGGACAGATTGCAGACATAAATAACATCTCATCCTGCATTACAAAACGATCTGATTCTGGACTAGGTAGAGTCTACTGCTTTGAGGGACAGATTATAGTTCTAAAATCACCGCCTACTCCTACAGGGTCAGGTTCCTGCTGTTGCTGTAAGGGACAGATTATTGTTCTAAAATCATTTTACTTCCTTTTGCAGCCCTCTAGCACTTTCCAGGACTTTTTTACAGCCATTTTTGTGCCCAAAAGTTCGGGTCCCCATTGACTTCAATGGGGTTCAGGGTCCGGAGTAAAGTTCGGGTTAAGTTCGGTACCGAACCCGGACTTTTTCCCGCCGAACCCAAACATCCAGGTGTCCGCTCAACTAGTAGCTAGTGCTTTTGTCCCAATTGCTATTGTTTATAATCTGATCAATTCTTGTTTCATTGTAAAAAATAAAAAAAGACAGGAACACAACCAGTCTCACCTTGATAGGGTGATAATCTGAACTCAAGCTGCAAAGCCCCAACAGTTTTAAATTATTTTTCTTAGATGACAAAGCAATCAGACATGTTATCCAAGACAGGCAAAGTATTTATGCAGACTGTGCAGCTGTTGTTGTTCTAGGACTCAGGGCCTATTTACAATAGATGTGGATTAGGAAAGTGGTGTAACTGTCACCCAAACCTGGACACAACTCATCTTTATGGCAGCTGAGATGTGGGAAGAACTTTTCATGATGGTTTTTAATATCCAACTGGGATTGGGCATTGACTACCTCCTTCACTTCCTTCCTTACCAGCAGTGAGACAATAAAATAGGTTTTCCTATTTCCTCTAGGAACCATTTGGGCCATGAGTCAAGAAAGAATTCCCTGTATGACCACAGTTGTATGTTATGAACCATGAGAGACTGCAGGGTACCATAAAGGATAATCTATCTATCTATCTATCTATCTATCTATCTATCTATCTATCTATCTATCTATCTATCTATCTATCTACTGTATCTGTTCCCAATGAATAAGTAATTGTATATGTGCAGTAGCTGAATGGGGGGGGGGGGGGGGGGGG
>BLSH010440385.1:300389-315427 GCA_018402905.1 Glandirana rugosa
TTGCACATCACTACATATAAAATAATCTGCATGATTGCTACAGTTGCCCCTGAAATAAGACAGCACTGCCTGCATATGACCTTCTTTTCCATCCTTCAATGTCCTAAATAGTAAGGTTAGGGCCGGTTCACACATAGGCTTCAGGGGCGACTTTAACCAGGAAACTTCAAGGCAACTTCAAACTTGACTATGCCAGGTGACTTTGCCTGTGGCCAATCAGAGAAGGGAGGGAGGGGGTTGCCTGGGTAATTTGTGGGGAGTACCTTGGTAAATTATTTTCTTTTTCCTGTAAAGTCGCTTCAATATAGTTGGGGATCCGACTTGGAGGCAACTTCCATTGAATTCTATGGGCACAAGTCGGATAGAAGTCACCTTGAAGTAGTACAGGAACTTTTTTTGAAATCGGAGCAACTTCAGTAGTGTACATTAAATGGTTCTAATTCATTTCAATGGGATTTCTGATGTCAAGTGACTTGGGGCGACTTGGGGTGAGACAAGTCGGAGCGCAAGTCGTGGCAGTGTGAACTGGCCCTTAGTGCAACATGAGCAACCCTATTAGGAGATACAAGTGACCCAAAAGCCATTTGGCTTGATTTAGTAAACATAGTAGGAAATAAAGAAGAGGCTGTTCAGATGTTGTGATTTCTATGAATGCATAATCATGTACAAGGGAAATTAAAAAAAAAAAAATAGTATGTGCTTATGCTTGATTGAATGATTTAAGGGAATACAAGTTCACCTTTACCACTGAGTTAAGCTAACATTCACTTTGTTGAGATAAAACTCTATTCCTCTGGTAAATCAACCCCAAATTGAAACCACAGGGTTGTGCATGCATGACCCACTGCTCACTAATGCCTGTAGCTAGTTTTACTGACTTGTATGGTGCTCTGTATTCTGTGAATCAACCTATGTGTCTTCTACACTGTTTTCAACAATTCCTCTTGTTGATTTCAGCCAGAGTTTACTTTGCTATTTCCATTACATATCCACTTGCTGTCATAAAATACCTGACAGTGAGCAGATGCCCAATGGCAAAAGTGCAGTTGAGAAATCGAGAAGCAGATTAAACATAATTTTCTGTTTTTGCAGTGATATTGTTTTTAGTTTGCTTAAGTACTATATACCGTAACCCAATAGCATATAAATTGTTGTGCTTGTGTTAGGAGCTGAAGTGTAACCGTGTTTTTCTCTTGATAAATTGTTTTTTTCAAGCTGATTATGGCTCATGTTTTGAATATTTCTTTTCTCTTGCCATCACTATAGCTAAAAAAATACGCTAAAACATAATGCCATGTTTGTATTTAAGAACAACTGCAACTTTAAAGCAATCTGCTTTTTTCATAGCTAGTTCAAGATTTAGTTTCTCACAAAGATTTCCATGGAGACAGAATATTGCATATTGATGAAAAAAACCTGATGTTATAGTAGGAAAGGGATTCTGAAATGTAGGAATTAAATCACCATCTATGCTGCTGTACCAATGAGCTCCTTCTATATCTATCATTATTGGGTTTTTCTTTTTCTAGACCCTATCATTATAGTGATTCAAATCACATCTGGAAGTACATTTTTTTGATTAGGAAAGTGTCACAGCTTCCCAGAGCAATGGAAAAGCAATCCATAGGAAAAAAAATGATCCTATTTATATATATTTATTAAATCTCACTGTACTGCCTTTACAGCTCCCCAGACTTTCACCATATGATAATCTCTTTGTCTCACATTCAAAAACGAGAAAATCCCTTGGGTGCACAAATGTGAAAATAAAATTTTCTGACCTGGGTGTTTAACAGTACATTGTAGAACAATTCTTTAAAGGACCTTGTAATAAGGATGTTGTTACTTTGAGCTCTATGTTGCCTGCATTAAACCACAAGTCCTAGATCACCAGGAGAAAAAAGCCTAAAAAATGAATGCAGGCATGAGGGGAGGTGATGACTGCGTACTTTCAGATGAGACTAGTGGCAACGCTACAAGGGGGCAAGAGGGGGTAATTGCCCCCCAGGATATTTCTTGCTCCCCCCATATGCCCCCCAGCTAAATTAGGCTACCGGGCAGCAATGGAACTACCAGGGTCGCAGCAAGCAGGCATCTCGGAGAAAAAGTTCACACTTTGGAGTCTGAACTTTGGAGGCTCCTGCTTGTCATAATGACTGAAGGCAGACCCAGCTCCTGAAGCGAGCAGCGCTCCCATCCCCCAGCCTGCCCCTGTGTGTACACTAAGCAGGATATGTGTCCATGTCTAACCTTAGGACCTCATACACACGGGCGTATTGAAAAAACGAGCAGTAATGTCGGGACTGACGCCAGGTAAAAATCGCGTTAAGAACATGATTTTATCAGCGTTATGCATTGACGTCAATGCACAATTTTCCACGCTAGCTCTCAGTGGTGTTTCTCTGCCTCTATTCAAAATCAATGGTTCCCTATGGGAGCCCATTGATTTGAATAGAAGTCGCACCAGAAGTGGGATCATGTCAGGAGAACGGCACACAGCAGTCAAATGCAGGGCTAAATGATGCCACTCCAGCATAGGGAGGGAGGGGTTTGTGGAATCTCTGACTTTTAGCCAAACATTCTGTGTCCATGCTGCAGCCCCTCCCCCTTCCCTTGCTGCCACATTTTGATATTCAAGCAGTTCCAGTCTTGTGAAAGAAGTTGAAATGACTCCTCAGTTCCTCTAAGTCTTGAGTGAGTTTTTTTCTTTATGTTTACTTCAGGGGGGAGAGATGTTTTAGTGCAGGCAGCAGAGGGAGAGGGGAACAGAACCAGAGGAAAAGGTTCTCTCACAATCTATACATGGTAAAAATCAAAAAGGATAGCAGCACTCACAAAAAATAATATAAACAGAAAAGTCCATCAGTGCAATGTCAAAAAAAATGTCCAAAATAACGAAATAATATTACATCTTTAAATGTGCAAATCAGGAGAAGTGGCAACTAACCTGTGGCAGATGCAGTCTCAATCAAGAGTACAGCTAACACACTTTATGCAGTTAAATGCAAAGAAAATAATCAGTATTGTGCATCCTCAGAGGCCTGATAATGCACATTGGCTTGGAAACGTGGGGCGGAGCTGTCTACGTAACGTCACGCCGCCTTGCTGTTGTTTGAGGTGGCAGCATCTCTAAAGTGAACAAGTGCCTATTTTATTTTGAATACTGGCTGTTTTCTTTGATTGCTGGTGTACTGTTTTGAGCTGCTTTCTTCAATAAACTACTACACTATGTTACCTCATTTCTTTTGTTTGATGGTATCATTTTTTGGAGAAAGCAGCTGTATGTCCCCTAAAGAAATCTAAGCTGAAGATCACTAACAGAGGATACAGTTTTATTGTCTAAGGCAGGGTTTCTCAACCAGGGTTCCGTTGCTAGGGGTTCCTTGAGCAATGGTCAATTTCTACCTCTCAGATAAATTCCCAATGACACCATTGATCTTTTTAGCCATCTGTAAGGTGGGAATTCTTACCAATGACCACATGTGTAAGTAGTATTCTTTCCATTGACCATCACACTAATGCATCATGAGTTGTAGATTTAAAATTTTTAGCAGGGGTTCCCCAAGACCGGAGAATTATTTCAAGGGTTCTTCGGTGTTGAAAAGGTTGAGAAAGGATGGTCTAAGGATCCATCCATTCATCTCTATTGAGTGTGTTAGCTGCATATTGTATGGCAGCACATGCTTTTTGGGCCCTGAGGATGTGACACCTTTTGACACCATTAGAGAGTGATCGTTGATGACTATACCTGTATTTAACTGCATAAAGTTTGTTAGCTATACTCTTGACTGAGACAGCATCTGCCTCTGGTGAGTTGCCACTTCTCTTGATTTGCACATTTGAAAAAGTAATATTATTCAGTTATTTTGGACATTGCACTGATGGACTTTTCTGTTTACTTCATTCTTTGTGAGCTTTGCAATCCTTTTTCATTTATGTTGAGGGTTGTATATTTTCTTTATTGGTAGCAGCTACTTTATGACGCATACATTATTTTCACTTTTGGTGTGTAGCGTTGATCATATCATTGTTTTCTAATCTATTCATGTTGTATTTTTTCCAACTCCAGGCTGCTGTTAAAGATCCTCAGCGACAGTCAGAGGGACAGAACACAGGCTTTATGCATTCCTTTCTACCAGAAGAAGTCAGAAATACAAAAAAATGCAATATTTGTGTGTTCTGTGCCTTTTCGCCCTGTGCTTTCTTTGTCTTTAACCTTCACAGCTCATTCACACTAGCTTTGCTCCTTGAAGAGCAATTCACATTCAAATCGCTCTTCAGAGAGCATTAGACAGACAGCGAGTAGGCGTTGTAGCACCTCCTGTCCACATAATCTAGGCCCCTTTCATACTAGTGGTTTGATTGCATCTGCCTGTCCCTTTTTCAGGTGGACCTGAGACCCTCCATTCCCCTTTATGTAGTATTGGGTGTAAACGGACATGTGTCCCGTTACACCCGCCTACATCCAATACGATCTAATCTGTTAAATACCGACGGAGGGGATCCATTTCCCTCAATCTGGGTGGAATAGATCAGATGGCAGTTGGGTGTAAACAGGTTGCTAGTCTGTTTACATGTGACTGCCCATAAAGTAGAGCAGGCCATGTGCACTCTACTCATCTGGGGATCAGCAGACAGATCCCCCACTGAGCTAGCAAACTCCTGGTCTAAAAGTCTAATTTTAATTTTGAATTAGGTAGAAAGTGTCTGGCTGTGTAAAATTGGTACATGATGGTACTTAGTATTAGATAGTTACACATATACACACACACACAAATAAACACTCAGGGTCTGTTCATTGGTCTTCATTAGTGACATATTTAACATAGAGGATTCTTTACACAGCCCTGGTGTTTGCTGAATTTTTTTTAAACTATAAAGAAAAGCTTTAAAGAGTTTTCCTCTCTTTCTCAGGTCTTAAGCAATACCTGAGTAAGAAAGGAAAACTCTTGAAAACGTATCTTTTAAGTGTTAGGTTAGTACAATAAAACGGTATCATACTGTATTACTCTCGCATTTTGTAATCTTATTTATATATACTTATTTAGCTTTTCAGTGGTATGATTTAGTGGCAAAAAATGTTACCCCCCCCCCCCATCAGTCTTGACTGTGGTATCTTATGTGCCCCCCAAGTATATTGTTCCTAGAGTCGCCACTGGATGAGCCAGATATCATGTTTTACATGTGAGTGCATACAAGTTTTGAATAAGTAAATGTTTTTAGTATGGTCTACACTTTGAGATTGTTCTCCTTTTTTTGAGCCAAGCATTATTGTGGTTACTCTGATTATTAAATCCATTGAGGCATCCACTTGCAGCTATTGATTCAACATCATAAGGAATGTAAGACTTCCCTTGCTCCACTCGTCAATGAGGTGAGCTCATACGCTTGCGGGTTTCCAGGTGATAGTATTACACAGAAGATTTTCATAACACTCTTACTGGATTTTTTGGATTTTTTACATAAAGGGAGTGTCATTTATGAGCTTTTTGTTGTGCAGTCGGTGAAAATAAATCATGTTTATTAATGTTTCATTTGGATTTGCGTGTATGGTTGTGCATTTTAAAGCCATTTACAGTACACTCGGTTGTATTCTTGTATTGATATTTAATTTATTTTGATAGTGCAGCACTAATTGGCACGCATATTTCTTCCCAGCATTAGTAATTCAGTTAAATAATTTTAAAGGTGTCTTTTAATTTATATGTAACAAACAACATTGAATAACACTGCCATAGCTTTAGGTCACCCATAGAACACAGAGGGTCAATACACAGGAAATTTCTTCACAACAGAGATCCGCTAAGAGTACAACATGGGTCAATGGGATTGTATAACACCTAAGAGAAAAAACTGTTCTGAAGCTAGAAAAGGTTACAAAAGGATTTCTAAGGCCTCTGTTCTATAATTCATCAGGAGTTGTCATCCTATGGAAATCAGTACAAGGGTACATACAATTATCAAGCAGACGACAAAGAATCTCAGAGTGACAGGTAAGGATTGGCAGACACCATGTACTGTTAATAATATCAGTGTTCATTATTGGAAAAACACAGAATAAGAGTGCCATTGAAAAAAATGTTAAAGCAAACTAAGCAGTTCATGTTGTCATCACTAAATAACCCAATAAATATACCGTATATAAGGATGGAAATGAAAGGATTCATTAATCACATAAATCAGTCGATCTTTCAGTCTAAAAATGATCCTGGAGCTTGACTGCCAATTTGGGAATAGGTTGGTTTATTTATATAGAACAATGACAAGCAACCAATCACTGTTCATTCAGAAAAATCAAACCCTCAAAGGACAGGCATTAAACTAAAAAATAATAACATATTAAAAAACAACAGAAGTCATCAGGTGCAGAGCAGCCTTTTTTAGTAGTCAAGAATGAATTTGAGGTTACATTTATCACTAAAACGGCGTACATGTCAGCATTACCAAATTACATTATTGTTTTAAATAAAAAAGTACCAGGCTTTTCATGAATACAAATGTGCATCTTCCTAGCTCCCTCATATGACCTAAAACCTAGTCACTCTAGAGCACAAAGTTCTTAGCTAGTAGGAGCATTGTGTTTCATTTCTTTCACAGAGAGCCAGAACGGGAAATGTAAGCACAGCGTTTTCCCGTTCTGTGAGGGGGGGGGGGGCATGACAGATCTACTGATCTCTGTGACCGGGATCAGTTAGATCTGTTATATCACAGTTAGAATACAATAAGGGAACACATTTAACCCCTTCACTGCCGCCTTCCCTGCCAATGACATTTATACAGTAATCAGTGTCTATTTTTAGATCTGATCGCTGTATAAATGTCATTGGTCCCAAAAAAGTGTCAAAAACGTCAGACAATTTTGCCGCAATATGAGAAAATAATAAAAACGCTATAAACCAATGTCCATAGTTTGTAGGCGCTATAACTTTTGCGCAACCCAATCAATATACGCCGATTGCGATTTTTTTTTACCAAAAATATGTAGAAGAATATATGTCGGCCTAAACTGATGAATAATTTTGTTTTTTTAATTTTTATTTTTGGATATGTATTATAGCAAAAAGTTAAAAAAAAATTATCTTTTTCAAAATCGTCGCTCTTTGTTTGTTTACAGCGCAAAAAATAAAAACCACAGAGGTGATCAAATACCACCAAAAGAAAGTTTGTGGGGAAAAAAGAACGTCAATGTTGTTTGGGTACAACGTCGCATGACCGCGCAATTGTCATTCAAATAGTGACAGTGCTGAAAACCGAAAATTGGTACGGGTAGGAGGGGGGATTAAGTGCCCAGTAAGCAAGTGGTTAATAAGGCACAAAATTATGCAGACCATCTAAGCATGAAGTAAAACAAAAAAACAATTGGTTCTATTGACATAAGTCCATTTTGATGCAGCAAAATTTATGAATGGAAAGGCATTTCAAGTAGGAATTACATTCTTTCTGTAACCTAGACTGTAGCTGATAACTGCCGTGGAACTTCTTTCTTGGTTGCTGCTGTATTGTCTGCAGTGTGGACAGGGTTAAACTGAATATTTATTAATGTGGAAGTGTATCAGCCTTCTTTAAGGATACTACTTTGTAATGCTTGTCAATGAAGTGTCTCCAGTGCACGGGCAGCCATCTTGCCTGGGTCTGTTTCGAGCCTGGAGGAGGACAATGATTGGTTGATGCAACTGAACAATGAGTGAACTGGGCTGCTGCAAAAGAGTGAGCTCTATTTTGCCATCAGTTGGCAGAATGCAGGAAGGAAGTTATTGTAGGCACCATGCTGCTGCAGCCATTTTCCTGTACGGAGGAGCTGTGGCCATAGTTTGCTGTCCAGGAGAAGAGTGCTGATTAGCAACTTCTGCTGCCATTATATTCTGTGCAATGCTACATGTACTGCTGGGCACTAGCCTGTGAGGGAGGACCCTTTTGTAAACCTATGTGGAAATACCTGGAGTTCGGAGAGTGCCTACTGTGGTGAGAGGCCTCTTGACTACTGACTTCTCTTGTTTCTTGGTTTTGTGCCTGGTTCCACAGTTTGCTCCAGTGGGTTGCATTAACTTCTCTTTATTTGGGAACAATACATTACCCCTTTGGATTACAAAAACTGTACTAGAGAGCACTCCCACCACTTGTAAGGAAGGAAAGGAGGGACTGTTTGCACTGCAACTTCCATCCCTGTCTGACTTGAACTTGACTTTTGAATTTGAATCAGAACACGTATCTTGAGACCCAAAGGAGGGTGCTCTGGGTGTAGTAAGGGACTAACATCATACAAGGTAATCTGTTGTCTGCTGGAAACTGTTGTGCTTTCAACTTTGCAGGGAAACATATTTTTTCTTGATCATTCACTGACCAGGATGACAAAACTGTAACAAGTTAGGACTACCTTTATATACTGTTGCTTGGTAAATGCAGTTTAGTTCTATTAATTACTGTTAGTCAGAATACTGAAGGTGCTTAACCATATCTCTCAAAGTAATGATATTTTCATATTGATGGTTTGTATAAGTAGAGTTGCTAATGATTCCTAGACATAGATAAATATCTCACTATAAATTAATAGATAGAAGATATATACTACAATATAACAAACATCAATAATAACCCCAGTTTTTCATCATATAATGAGCTGCACTAGTGTTAACCACTTCAGCCCCGGAAGGATCTCACACTTTAGGACCAGAGCACTTTTTGCGATTCGGCACTGCGTCGCTTTAACTGACAATTGCGCAGTGGTGCGACGTTGTACCCAAACAAAATTTGTGTCCTTTTGTTCCCACAAATAGAGCTTTCTTTTGGTGGTACTTTATCCCCTTTGCGTCATTTCTGATCACCGCTATAAACAAAAGAAGAGCGACAATTTTGCAAAAAAAAAACAAATTTCTTACTTTTTGCTAAAATACAAATCCCAAAAAAAAAAAATATAAAAAACATTTTTTTCATCGGTTTTGGCCGATTTATATTCTTCCTCATATTTTTGGTAAAAAAAATTGCAATGAGCGTTTATTGATTGGTTTGTGCAAAAGTTCAGTATTCAGTGCAGAATTCATTTATGGGTTTTTTTTTTATTATTATTTTTTACTAGTAATGGTGGTGATCTGCGATTTTTAGCGGTACTGCGATATTGCAGCGGACATGTCGGACCATTTTGACACCAGGGTAGTATATGAACAGGCTGGGGTAGTATATAGACAGGCTAGAGTAGTATAGGGGCAGGCTAGGGTAGCATATGGACAGGCTATGACAGTATAGTGAGACTAGGGTAGTATATGGACAGGCTAGAGAAGTATAGGGACAGGCTAGGGTAGTATATGGACAGGCTAGAGTAGTATATGGACAGACTAGGGTAGTATATGGACAGGCTGGGGTAGTATATAGACAGGCTAGTGCAGTATAGGGCGGACTAAGGTAGTATAGGGGTAGGCAGAGCAGCCCGGTGGGGCAGTTGTCGTCATGACACACAAAATGGCTGCAAAAAAAATATTGGTCGTCAATTTGCTGGGTAAGTAGAAGAGAAGGAGAAGCGGCCGTGAGCCAATTTGCTGCCCCTCCCAATGGACCTACTGGGACCCATGGTATGGCCGGCCCTGAAGCTGGGTCATATAATCCCCATAAGAATGCACTCCACTCTAAGAATAGAGGTGCATTCTCACTGGATTTTGAGACCCCAGCTTTCTCGGGAGGCAACAGTGAGACCTGGTAAACCATGTCTCCTGGAATTATCAAAAGTTGGGACCAATGTCATTTCTTAAAAGCTTTGATTGCTTTAAAGAGCATCTCTAGATAAAACCCTTTTTTGTTTTGGGTAAAGTGTGAAAGTATTAGACCCTCTGTCAATTTTTTATTGCTATCTATGTCCTCATTGGGAGACTCATTCCTCTATTGTACTGGTGATCTTTGTCACCAAGAGTGAAAGTGAGGGGGAAGCCACAATTTTAGAGTTGTCCCCAGAAGACAAGGTAATAGGAAATCTTCTAATGGGGACTCCTGTTTTGGGGACAACTAGCAAAGATGAGAGTTCCCTTCACGCACATATGGCCGAGTCTTTCATACAACATTGCTGGTTTGAGATGGGCTCAGGTAACTATTAGGGGGCTGCTGACCACAGAAGGTTTTTTTGTGTATTTAGAATGCATTAGGATAAAAAAAAACGTTTGCCTTTACAACCACTTTAACCATAAGAAGGTGTGAGAAGTTGAGGATAGTCATGTTCAATTAACTAAAACCTACAGAAAATTGCCCCAATAATGAGGACCTGTGACCTCGTTACATAACTACTTATATTTGAATTTATTTTGGGTAATTCCTATGTCTTGCCTTCTGTACCTGCTACTAGCTTGATTGGATTGCCTTACAGTCTGATTTATATTTTATGTCCAAATCTAATGCAGACTCGTTAGTTAATGTTCCTCAGCCTAACCTCATATTACATAGTACTTTCTTAAGTACCATCTCTGGCCTTTTATGAATTCCTGCTTCAACTGCTAGACTCTGATCTGGACTTCAGCTGTTCACAGTTAGATTAGATCTGTTTTAAGATTCACTGAACCAGACTCCTTACAGATAACGAGAGAAGAGCAACTCCACCTAGATAACAAAGGCTAAATGTCTCTTTATGCACCACTAAGTTCTGTAAAGCCATGGAAACCTTTAAGTATATGTGCGTGAAATGTTACAATAGAGTTTTATTTTAATAACATCAATTTCTATTATTCTGGTAATTCTCTTTTAAAGGCACAATTTCTGAGATGGCACTTGGGATAGCAGTACCATTTCCTGTGCAAGGCAAGCGATTCGTTTGTAAATACCTCTGATATTAAATCTATTCATTTTCTTTCTATGTTCCCTTCATTGGTGTCTGTTTCAATAATACTGGCCACAAGGAAATGTTCAGGTATAATTGTGCTATCTTCTTGAATAGCTAGGAGAATAAAAGATTCCCTTTGTGCGTGCTGCGGCATAATTGTCCAAATGTCAGTACAGATTGTTCACAAAGGTTAATGTGAAAAATGATCATCTTAAAGGTGGCAGCATAGAAAACCCACTAAATGTACAAGTCTTCTAAAATGGGTTAGAATGGTGTGAGTTAAATCCCCATGACAAATAAATAACAGATGCAACCTTATTCAAACTGTGTTGGTTTTTTATGCAATTGTAGTCAGTTCATGCATGAAGACGCATCATAATTCAACTCATTTTTATTTGCTCCTGTTAAGAAATTGTGCTAAACTAGTGCACATAGTAAAGTTATGTGGACTCTAAATAACTATGATTAAGGCCATGATTGGCTAAAAGGAATACCCATTTATACAATTTTTATACAGTTTTTAACCCATTGTGTGATCTAAGCTTAGGACAACACTAAGAACTCACAGTGCAGCCCAGCTCTGCGCTCCCTCCTCAAAGAATTAAATTGGCAGCAGCAGGAACCAATGGCTCCAGCTTCTGCTGAACCTCCTGTGGGAGAGGAGAGAGAAGAGCAGCATTGCAGCAGACTGACACATTGCTGGATTGAGATTTGGCTCAGCTAGATATTTTAGGGGGCTAAGAGTAGCTGACATGAAAAGGTTTTTTACCTTATTGCAGTGAATGCATTAAGTTAAAAAAAAATGTTTACCTTTACAACCACTTTAAACAAATGCTAACTTGCTGCTCAGAGAATGTGAATGATAGCTGTGACCATTGACGCCATTATCATTAGGAATATTCCTGTGCTTTTGATGTCAGCTCTTTCTGATTACAGACCATCTAGGGGGTCAGGATCTAAGTAAATTTCAACCTCTCCTGCATTCACTGCATGCACAGGTAAGACATGAAGTCACATAGTTCTTGACATATTTCTTCTAATCAGGCCACCAAAAGAAATGTGATAAAAGTTCTTCCATCTTTGAAACCCCAAAATGCCCAGAAGGTTTAGAGTTATGCACCTACTTGTGGGCCTCTATTGGAACCAATTCAGGTACATAGAGATGATGTGCTTGAGTCCAAAAGCTGTTCTTGTACTCAAGCTTAATGTTTTTTGGAGTAGACTCAAAAAATCCTTGGAACTTGTGGCCCATAGGAAGCTCTTTTGAGGCAGGATAGTGCATTCAGAGTTGCCTTCCTGTAGAGGCTTAGATAACATCCTCAATAAGGCATTGGCCTTACCATTTCTTGGCCCAGGTTGATACAAAATAATAAAATGTAACCTGAAAAAGAATAGAGACCATTGTAATTGTCTAGATGACAATCTCTTGGCAGAACAAATGAATTCCACATTTTTTTTTTTTTTGACCAATAAGAACAGTCACAAGATGATTACCCCCTTCCAGCAGATGTCTCCATTCTGAAAAAAAGGCTTTCTTAATTGTCGGCGACTCTTTATTTCCAATGTCATAAGTTCTACAGCTAAAGACTTTAAACAAGAGAAATAAGCACAAGGATGGAGCTGCATCTTTTTCTCCTCTTCAAAGAAAGAAACTCCCACAGCAGAGTCCGAAGTATCCACTTCCATGATAAAGGGTAGTTCAGGGATTGGGGTGTACCAACATTGGTGCAGAAGTGAAAAGAGTATTTAGCTTACTAAAGGCAGTCTATGCCTCAGGTGACCACACAAAGGGCACCCCTTTCTCTGTCATTTCTGTAATTGGTGCTATCACCTTGGAGACGTTTCTTCTGAATTTACTGTAGAAGTTGGCAAATCCAACAAATTGTTGTTTTTCCTTAATATTTCTAGGGGCATGCCAATCCACCCCTGCTTTGATCCTCTTGGGATCCATGCTCACTCTTTCTGGAGAAGGAATATATCCAAAGAACTGGATCTGGGTTCATTCAAATTCACATTCTCCAGTTTTATGTAAAGTTGATTCTTAATTAATCTTTCAACAACAATACAAACATGTTCATCAGAAAAGATTAGATCATCATCCAGATAAACAATCACAAACTGGTCCAACAGATCTAAAAAAAACATCAAGAATAAAATACTGAAAAGTTGCAGGAGCGTTGCAATGACCAAAAAAGTCTTGAAGGACTTGAAATGCCCATATCTGGTTCTAAAAGGGGTTTTCCATTGACCTCCTTGATGAATGTGGACACGGTTTTGCAAAGGCTTTAGCAGAATGGAGTCTTTCCAACATTTTAGAGATTAAGGAAAGTGGATAATGGTTTTTAATAGTGATTTTATTCAAATCTCTGAAATCAATGTATGGACTCAATATGGAGTCCTTTTTTTTCAACAAAGAACAGGGCTGCCCCTGCAGGAGATGTCTAATAAAACCCTTCTCTAAATTTTCCCATCAAGCCACTCCCTGAGCACCTTCAATTCAGGTTTTGACACATCAAATTGTGATTCCTTGATTGGTGAAGAACTTGATCGACAAGGTTGTCAGCAATGTTCCTCACAGGGGGGGGCATGCAATTTATAGACCATGATCCCTAGTTGATGGAGGGATTATGGGTAGAAAACCAAGGAATGCCCATGATGACAGGATATTTTGTTGAAGGAATCAGCTGGAAGCTGATAGTCTCACTATGGTCAGCCTCAAATTGAAGTGCTAAAGGAATTGTTTCATGGGTAACATATCCTGACATTAAAGGTGACTGACTGTCTCCATATCAGTGGGGCAGATTTATTTGTTGTTTGAATAATATTGCTGTGGGTAAGTTCTATGTCTATAAATTTACGCCCAGCCTCAGAGCAAGAAAACTTTTGACCCTTAGTGATAGATTTGATAAGTATGACAAAATTAGATAATAGAGGATTAACTTTTATTTTCTTCATAGATCAATAGGGAAATAGACTGGGCAATGGAGTTTATATGTTCGGGCACTATAACATCAGTTGCAACAATTATTCTTTTAACTTTGTTGGGACAATTAACTGCGTAATGCCCAGAGTCTGAACAATATAGACATAAGTTCCCTGAACATCTTCTCTCTTTCTCCTAAGTAGAAATGGATCTCTTAATAGTATCAACCTGCATAGGTTTGGGAGTGTAAGAATCCAGAGAAACTTTTGGATACTTCTGAACGAACAGACTAGCAGAGAAACGCATGCCACCATTACTTCCAAACATTCCCTGTCTCTCCTTCCTCCTTTCTATAAGTCTATGATCAATTCAGGTATACATATTTGGATAAAAGCCTTGCGATCATTAGGAGTTTCTACTTTGACGAGCTCATCTTTTACCTGTTCAGAGAGCCCTTGGCAGAATTGACTCTTTTGCACTGCTGGGTTCCAAGTGATATCTGAGATCCAACATCAGAATTTAGCTGTGTACTCAGCAACAGAGCATCTACCCTGCCTTAAACGATGCAACTTTGCTTTGGCAGTAGCGCATCAGTTGTGATCATCAGAAAGCTGATTCATTGCTGTCACAATAGTCTCAAAATTATTCAAAGTTGAGCTGTCTTGTTCTACATAAGGGTAGTCCTAAGCTAGAGCTTCCTCAGTCAGGAGGTTGATAACGAACAATTCCTTCTTTTTTTTAGAAGTATATACAATGGATTGCATTTGTAAATAAATATAACATTGGTTAAGGCAATGACATCAGTCTTCATTAACCACTTGCCGACCGCCGATCGGCATCTGACGGCGACAAAGTGGCACGTTCCCGCAAATCGCCGTCATACGACGGCGGCATGCTGGAACGTGTATAGTGAGCGCGCGCGCGCCGCCGGAGGCGCGCCCGCGCGCTCACTGTGTCCAGGGGGGGCCAGGGAGCGGGTGCGGCGGCTTCGATTGCCGCCGGCCACCCGCGATGCCCCCCCCGGAGCGAATGAGCGGAGGTCCATGTATGTAAACACGGACCTCCGCTCTGTGTGAGGGGGAAGGGCTGTGATCACAGCCTTCATTTACGTGAAGGCTGTGATCGCTTTCCTTCCCCAGATAGGCAGTCCCCCTTACAGTTAGAACACGCCCAGGGAACATAGTTAACCCTTAGCGCGCCCCCTGCAGGTTAACCCCTTCACTGCCAATGGCATTTACACAGTAATCAGTGCATTTTTATAGCACTGATCGCTGTATAAATGCCAATGGTTCCAAAAAAGTGTCAAAACATTCCGACATG
>BLSH010440386.1:0-12162 GCA_018402905.1 Glandirana rugosa
TGTTACTAGCTTTAAAACATCTCGCTAACTAAAAGTGCTCGAAAGTAGGTGAAAAAAAGTGACTTACTATGAAGACTGTACTAAGATTCTGTATAACCCTTTAATTCCAGAGAGAAATTGAGAGTAGTATATTTCTCTAATTCCCAGTAGATGATGTACAATGCCATAGGGTTTTATAGGTGATTTACCTGAGAAAAATATATAAGAGGCTATATAAGGGTAAGAAACTGAATTTTTTGCAAGATATCTGGGAAAACACATTTAAAGGGTAGCATGACTTTTTTCGATCATTTAAATTCTTATCAGTTATTTAGTAACATTCCCTGCATTGTATTTTGAGCATATGACCACACTGCTGCCATGAATAGGCAAGAAATAAAGTGGAACTTTGGTAGTGTTTAAGAGAAAACTAAAAGTCAGCAGTCATTACATGTTGTCCTAAAAAGAATGCCTCCACCTCACTAAGTGCAGTCCACATGTTCTGATACCTACCGCTATCCATGTTTCAGCAATTTTTGCTGTGTGTCCCTGCCTGGCGCCACACAACCTTCCTTCCAAAAGCATCCCTGTTGGGCCCTCTTCATTCTACACATGCACACCATGGCACCATTTATGCCTATGGGGAAAGTCATACTTTGCAGGACTGCTGGAAGCCACCATGAGCTCATCTCCCAATAGCAGTGATGGCGAACCTTGGCACCCCAGATGTTTTGGAACTACATTTTCCATGATGTTCATGCACTCTGCAGTGTAGTTGGGGGGTGTCAAGGTTCACAATCAATGCCCTATAGCAGGCATATGCAATTAGCGGACCTCCAGATGTTGCAGAACTACAAGTCCCATGAGGCATAGCAAGACTCTGACAGCCACAAGCATGACACCCAGAGGCAGAGGCATGATGGGACTTGTAGTTTTGCAACAGCTGGAGGTCCGCTAATTGCATATCCCTGCCCTATAGGATCTAATGGGGCCATGGAAGTCATACACAAGTTTAAATGGATCTGACAAGGATGCTTTCAGAAAGAATAGTTGCACATTAAAGATCACTGGGACAGAGGTAAATACTGGACCAGGTAGGCCATGTTAAGGGCATAGGGGCATGCCTTAAAGCACAAGTTTTACCAAAGGTACAGTTGTGCCTTAAGCTCTAACACTTTCAGTATTGGACTTTTAAAACTAGGAAAATTATTATTTTAACACCTACACCATTAATTACTTTTTCACTTCCAGATACTTTCAGCATGGTATGTAATTTACTGCATCAGGAATAAGTACTGGGGGGTCTAACACTAGTTCTGTATCTCAACATATTACCTGTGCTATGTTTAATGATGCCTTGTTTCCATAAGTTACCTGGAATCAATATTTTTTTCATGAGTACAATTATGGGAGGAACTTCCGGTTTTAAACCAAACACAGGATATTAGAAATTACTTCTTCAGCAGTTCTACCAGTGTCTAAATCAGAGTTTGTCAACTTTCAAGGTATGTAGGGCCCCTGACATCACCCAAGGTTCACTCACATTGTTCAGTATATGTAATACTAGCTAGGACTGTCAGAAGCTACAGACATGCTACAGAAAATTCTCATCAGAGACTGTGGATATTCTACAGTTTTGGTTAAAGACTGGAGACAGTGAGAGACTGGGGACATATTATACTGCTATACCCCTTTACAAATCAATTCCCCACTCTCACTAAAGACTACTGGGGTCCAAGTGTCGCAAAACAAGCACCAAAGGACCAAAGGTAGGGCACTAGGGGTCTAAGTTATCTAAGTTGTATCTCAGTAAATAATCCTCTAGTGTGTTTGGTAAGGGTGAGGCTTGGGTATGCTGCTAACACAGATTCAAAGTGAATCCTTGGCGTTCACAGTTCGCAGACCTAGTAAACTAATGCAAAAATTCTCCATAGTAACCATAATGCACTAACGAGCATTTGAAGTTAAGTTAGCTGGCTTAGAAGGGTAAAAAAGGGGGCTATTGAATACATCAACCCACTCACTATAAAACGGTGGGTTCGCAGCAGCCACAGTGATAATTAGGGATCCCTAACCCCTGGGTTTGTTTTGAGCAGGGTTTGGCAGATTGTAAAGTAGTCCGGATGCCAAACCAAAACCCCACTGAAGTCAATAGGAACTGAATCTTTCAAATCAAAGATGTCAACTTTCTGGCCTTATAAACAAAGGGTTGTCAAAATAATAGCAAGGGTGGACACTACCCTGGGGAACATGTACCAATGTTTAAAATTCCATTCAGCCAGGAGCAGTGATTTTTTAAAGCACTGACTTTTACAAAGAGCTTCTTTAAAAAGGCGCACAGACACTAAACGTCCCCCAAAATACATAGCAGACTAATAGGGGTATTACTCATTCACCAGGAGAGGGATGGTGGTACCTGGGTGGCCCCTTATTGTTAAGGGGACTTCCAGATTCTGATACATCCCTGAAAAGTTCCATGATGTACAGTACATTCACAATGCCCGATGCCTGCTGTTATCTGCAATATAAGGGAAAGGTAGGGATAGTAATGACATTACTCCAAAAATATGGCCACTTACATTCAGATATAACACTTAGTTCATTCCTATAATGTGCTTTAGCTGTGACAGGGAAAGCATAGGAAGTGCTACTGATAAAATGCATAGGGAGAGATTAGTGTAGGGCTTGGCAGATATCTCAAAAGGCTAAGTTCATGTTTAAAATAAATATGCTCATACGGTATATTTGCAGGAAGAAAATGTGCATTTATTATTTTTTTCAGAGGAGCCTACAAAGCATTGCATCCACAATCAGTGGATCATGGGTGCAATGCCAGGCTCCCGCAGACTTTTTCTCCAGCCCAGTACAAGCTTTCAGTTAGAGAACTGGAGGAAGTGTCGATGGACTACGAGTATGGTAGTTGTATTATATTAAGAACTACTAATCTGTCCTTTTCAGCAGCAGACTGGACTTATAGTTTTATTCACAGATCTCTGTGAATGAATGGCATGGCTGTGCAGAAGGTTTTCAAAGGTGACAGCTGCTGCAGGGGGGCATAATCCCCACCCACTGTCAAGGGGGTGGGTGGTCAAGTGGAGGTTGGGGGTTTTATTTAGTAAAATGTTACATATTACATATTACACCTTAAATACATGTTGCAAAAGGTGAAGTTAGTCTTTAACGTAGATGTAAACCCTTACTGAATGTCCCGTAGGTGACAAAATGCTGTGTAACAAAATCTTGGAGAATTTGTGGGTGGAGTGAGAAAACAGTTCTTACCATCTTCATCCTTTGTCACATCTTAATACTGCTGATGTTCTGCATCCTCTATGCAGCTTGTCACTGTCATCATGCACTACATTAACAAAAGGCTTGTGTTTGTTTTTCACAGGGCATCTTTTTTTCATAGGCCTTGTTTTAATAACTAGAAGGTCCAATTTAAAGGATCCCACCCACAACATCAAATCACCCGCAAAGGTAATTAAAAAAAGCTTTTGCTAAAAATAAGAAAAAATACCTACCTTAGCTGCAGCTTCCAGCATTTTGGAGGCATCGTTGACATCACTGAGCTTAACATCTGCCTGGGATAGCTGGGTGCTGGAAATCCGATGAGACTAAACCCCTGCAATGGGCTGGAATGCATGCATGCTGGAATGGAGATTTTGATCATCCAGCAATCCCAGGAAGCAGCAATGGAGAACTATTGTGAGGTTTAAACTGCAGCGCATATAGAAATTGTCCATAAAATGTCCATACGTTATGTTAAACGTGAGTCCTAAATTAATGATGCTGCCACCAAACATCCACCGAAAGACCCGTCACCAGAGACACCAATGAGTCAAGTCTCTTACCGGAAACCACCGACCCCCTATTACGGAGGGTCAGTGACCGCTTTGCACTGGTAGCCCCGCTATAGGAACGCGGTAAGATCCCCCACACAGCTCCTCTATCCCTGGGTCAAACGCATACACCGCTCCCGGCGTGAGATGACAGTCACACTTCGTTGTATGGGTGACACTCGTTGGTCATGGAAAAATAAAAGATCCAATAGTGCAGATAACCCAACACACTTCCACTGTTCATGCTTTCAAGCTCTGGGGAGATGAAATCCCAATGGAGAACTGTATCAGCACTCCTGCCTTCTGGAGGTGTCAGAAGTTGGGGTAGAGCTAAGTAATATGTTTAGCTAAAGCTTTATTTTTAAAAAATCTTTGCAGCTGATTTGACTCTGGAGCTTTCCATAAAGCAGACCTTCTATTTTTATGGAGGGCTTGTTTTAAATAGTGGCAACAGGGAAATATGCTTGGGCAATATGCATCAACATAAAAACGTATTGTTTTATTTGCGAGAGCATGTGACAGGGTGGTTTACAGGCAGGAGATTTCAGGGAGACAGGGGCAGAACTTTATCACCTTATAACACAAAGTGCCCAAACAACTATATTAGTATCACCAGCTGTTATTTTTATGAAAGCTAGTACCGTATTTTTCACACCATACACGCACCTGACCATAAGACGCACCTAGGTTTTAGAGGAGGAAGACTAGAAAGAAATATTCTGAACCAAATGGTGTACTAAAATATTTAGTAAAATATAACAGAATTTCAACCATGTAAAGTGAACAGCAGTCAACAATGACATTAAACTTTAGCAGAACTTCAGTCATTTTTTCAACTTTCCATGTAGTAAATCTTCCCTTCTGAATATAAAAGGTGTTCATCACTTTAAGAGAAGGGAGTGTATGATTAAAACATATATACCTTTTCCAGCTATGTATAACCTGCCCTCCCAGTTACTAGTACTTATTATAAAAAATTAGGGGTTTTTGGAAATCTATTTTTAATTTAATTTCTATTTTACTTTTATTCTTATTAAAATTCATATCTTTCACATTAATATTTAGATTTTCTGTGGGTTATGGTAAATGTTATGTTTTTGTTTTTTTTTCTTACAATGCCTCTCCTAAGGCAAGCGACGGCACCCTGGATCTGCTGTCACTGTTTTTTTTTTCCTCCTACAATGCCTCTCCCGAGAAAGAGAGACACTTTCCATGGGAAGCGACCGAAGTGTAGGCTAGCAGCAGATAAGAAGGCCCAGTGTGCGGAGCAACACGTAATGACGTTGAGCGCACTGGGCCTCCTCTCCTGCTGCTAGCTTTCTCGGATGGAGATTTCTACCCGGAAAATGATTTTAGCTGCCCGTCTGTTTACCTCAGAAGACACCGCCAGCTTCCTCCCTTCTGTGGCCGTGTCAAGGCACCACGGACAGCCAGGTATGTTACACGGTGGCGGCATTAGGTGGCAGTGTTGAGCTATATTCACACCATAAGACGCAGGTACACTTTCCCACATTCTTTGGGGGGAAAAAAGTGAGTCTTATGGTGCGAAAAATATGGTAATTAAAGAGGAAGTAAACTTCCTCTACAGACATTTACCTATAGGTAAGCCTATAATAAAGCTTACCTATAGGTAGTGTAAATATCTCCTAAACGCGTGTACATCACTGGTGCATGCGCTCTGAAGGAACGGCCACAGGTGCCGTTCCTCCTGAGCCCTGTGCCATGAACAGTGGCTCCCGAGTGCATGTGCGGGAGTGACATCATCGTGGCTCTGACCACTCACAGTGCCAGAGCCCGTGAACCCAGAAGACACTCCAGGGAAGATGTCAGCCATCTCAGTGTTGTGCGGGCGCCGCTGCAGGTGCTTCATTCTAAGGTAAGTATTTCATAATGAGCTACTATGCGATGCATACTAGCTCATTATGCCTTTGTCTTATGTTTTTTTTTACTTTTTACCTGTTTTACCTACTTTAAAATAAAATAAGCCTTCCAAGCAATATTATCATGTTAACGTTTATATAAGATTTTAGTGGCTGAGATTACATCTACATTAACAAACTATGTTTGAGTTCTTTAAATTGCTGGGGTACTTTTTCTAATGTACTCTTAATTAAAATGTAATTTTTTTTTTTAAAGTATATCAATAATTCATGTTTAACAAAAGCATAAAAAATAGCAATGGCAGGTGGAAAAATGTTAATTTAAGACATGCCCAGACCATAAACCAAGCCATTAAGGAAGGGAGTTGTTTTCACCCGATGATATGGAAGTGTCTGGCTCCCAGCACTGTCAAAGGTTAGGTTTCTCTCTTTCTGTCTTGTTTGGGAGGCAATTGGCCGCCTACTCTATGATTAATATATTTGTATCCTTTCTGGTGTCACATAAGGATAAGATGGTTTTGAGGCCTAGGACTTCCTTCTTGCATAAGGTTGTACACAGTTTGCATTGCTTGTGTTTGCTTAACCAGGGCCGGGGCTGCCTTACCAGGTAAACCAGTTAAAAATGTAATGAAAAAATATACACAAAATTGTACATTTGTAAATAAAAATACAATAAGGAAAAGTTGTATAGGGGCTGGGAATATTTTACTGGCTTTACAATAAATATGAAGAAAGGTGCAGTGAATACTTTCTTGAGCGATCACATCAAAGCTTTTATGAAAAACTTTCTGAAGCAGTTCTTTGTTATGTTTGAGGTAGGGGGGTGTTAGTGCCTCCTTCCACTCTACCAGCCCTTGCTTTTTCTACACAAGAACTGATGCTTGTTTGCCACATAGTCTGCCTGCAGATCAGTGTGCTTAGGAGTACTTTTGACTCCATTTAATATTCTGCCATGTCCTTCAACCCTGATGAAGGAGGATTGTGTGGCCTCCAAAACACAATGGCTGTCCTTTGTCCTACTTGTTGTAACCAGTTGAACAATAAAAAACGTTGGACTCTTAAGGATGTTGGTGCTGTCTTTGACCTATCATGCTTGGATTTCTCAGCTTGGATGAATGTTTTTTTCCTGGGGAATCCCCCTCTTTGCAGTGAGCTGCCGAATACAGGCCATTTGAGCTGAAGTAATGAAATTGTCCACATTTTGATAAAGTCAGTAAAATCTGTGTCCAGCATCCCTCTACCACTTAGGTTATTATTGCTGTCTGTGTCCTCATTGAAGAGATTTTCCCTTTATATTTGTCATGTTTACTATCTTTATTAAGTGAATTGAATAAAAATCAAAAATTTTGGGATATCCTCATGACCATAGAAGTGATATCTTCCAATGGTAACACTAGTTCTGGTGATCCTTGTGAAAACAGGTTTTGCTTCAATTTGGAGGGATTTCTTCTCACTCCATGTTTTGGTTATGGGACAGGACATAAGGACAAAATCTCCCCAATGGGTCACAGATGGCAAAAAAATAATCTGGCAGGGGTTATAACCCTCCTTCACACTATCCAAAATGAAAAAAGGAAAGTTTTACTTTAGAAAGCCCTACATCCAGCTAACACATAATAGGCAGTTACAGCAACAGGTTTATTTTTTATAAACAAGTTCCAAGTACATGGTTAGTACTGTTGGGTTGCAGCTGTGGTTAGCTAGTGTCCCTTTAAAGTCTAGCGCGGTGCTGTCCTTCTTTGAATTGTATGTCCAGGTTTGGGATAAAGGTTTTAACTATATGAACAAAAACTGACCTTTGAAAGTATCCCCATGAATGTTAAATTGATTGACCAAAACTTGTAACCCACTTTTTCTTGACAGCTTGGTCTGTTATAGGAACTGGAAAATAAAGAAACTTTCAGCAGGATCAGCAGGTGATAAAGCAATAAATGTACATTAAGGGGGGTTACTTAGAAGAGCAAAGACTGCTATGTTAATTCTAAAAACAACCTGCATCATCTATGTAATTTTTATGTTGCCTGGAGTCCCACTTTATATCAACTGTAAATTTACCCAGGTATACTGTATGTAGTATTGATGTTTATAAAATGATTTTCTTAATACGTTCACATTACATTTCTTTACATTTTTACATTCAAACAGATATTAGTAACTGGATTTGGTCTTGGTCAGGATTCTCTGAGATCCGTGGGTAGACCCCCAGTAATACAGTCTTCTGCTGATGGTGGTTGGTGATCCTGTTAATGCCAATAATACACCACAGACTCTTAATATGACTCTACAGTGCATTGGAAATGTATTCATACCCCTTGAAATTCTCCACATTTTGTCATGTTACAACCAAAAATGAAAACGTATTTTATTGGGATTTTATGTGATAGACCAACACAATATGGCACATAAATGTGAAGTAGAAGGTTTTCACATTTTTTTATAAATAAGACCTCATACACATGGACGTTTCTTAAAAAATAAACAAAACGTCGGGCCCGACGTCAAGGAAAAAAAATCAGCGTTTTTCGGCGTTATGCATCGGCCTTAGTGAGCGTCAGCGTCAATAGGCGTTTTTTAAAAAAAACATCCCTCTGCTATTTTTCAACCTAAAAACGTCGGCGTCAAAAAACGCCGGTTAACGCCGGTACAATATTAGTTGGCATTTGTTGGCGTTTTGTGGCGTCGGCGTCAAAAAATGCCAAAACGTTACAGCCTCAGAACGCACTGGCCATGGATTCTAGTTTCAGCTCACTAACGCCGACGCCATCAACAGCTCAAAAACATCTGCGTTTCTATGGGGCCATTGACTAACATGGAGAGCTGCAGAAAACGCCGGCGTCAAAAAACGTCCGTGTGTATGAGGCCTAAATATCTGAAAAGCGTGGCTTGCATTTGTATTCAGCCCCCTTTATTCTGATACCCCTAACTAAAATCTAGTGGAATTGCCTTCAGAAGTCACTTAATTAGTAAATAGAGTCCAGGTGTGTGTAATTTAGGTCAGGGATAAAGTTGTGGAGAAGTTTAAAGCAGGGCTATGTTACAAAACATCCCAAGCTTTGAACATCCTACGGAGCACTGTTCAATCCATCATTCAAAAATGGAAAGAGTGTGAAACAACTGCAAACCTACCAAGACATGGCTGTCCACCAAAACTGAAAGGCTGGGCCAAGGAGAGCATTAACGAGAGAATCAGCCAACAGGCCCGTAATAACTATGGAGGACCTGCAGAGATCCACAGCTCAGGTGGGAGAATATGTTCACAGGACAACTATTAGTTGTGCACTCCACAAATCTGGCCTTTATGGAAGAACGGCAAGAAGAATTGTTGAAAGAAAGACATAAGAAGTTCCATTTGCAGTTTGCGAGAAGTCGTGTGGAGGACACAGAAAACATATGTAAGAAGGTGCTCTGGTCAGATGAGACAAAAATTGAACTTTTTGTATTAGGTCTGCCAAGAACCCCAACCGTCACTCCGGTTTCCTGACCAGTAATCTTGTTATCCCGGTATTAGGTGGAGGACGGTTGAGGTCCTGCAGCCAGCATTCTGGGACCTCTATGGTAAGTGCAAACAAACCCAATCAAGGAACAACAAATAAATAAATGAGTCACGGTTAGTAGAGGGTGTAGTTGGGAGCCAAGGGTGACCCAATGTCAGTCCTGTAGCAAATCCAGGCAGAGATCCAAGGAGTTTACCAGAAACAGCATCAGGTACAGGCAAAATTTTGCAACAATAGGTTAATGTAGTACAAGAAGGCAATCCAAAGGCGTAGTCGGGAACAAGCAAAGTTAGTAACAGGCAAACAATCAAGTATAATGACTAGCAGTAACTGAAACCTATACTCAGGCAAAGACAGGAAAGGAAAGTGAGGATTTAAAGGGTACAAATTGAGGTGACTGCCTACAGATGGCCACTGGGTGGAGCCAGAATCACCATCTGAAAGCAGTAGATACCCAGGACTTCACAAAGACAATAGTTACTCCATGGCTAAGGCCTTAAGGAACAGACCAGAAGAACATAGGTCTTGGGATCGATCCCCGGTCAAGGAGTGACAGTACCCCCCACACAAAGATGCCCCCGACTATGTGGGCTTGGAAAGATGCTTATCGTGGAATAACTTGACTAGTCGTGGGGCATGGACATCATGAGCGGGTACCCAAGTCCTTTCTGCAATGGAGTAGCCTTTCCAGTCCACCAGATACTGCAATTGTCTACCCTTACTTCAGGAATCCAGAATTTGACTAATTTCATATTCTTGATGGTTATCAACCAAGACAGGAGAAGGATGTCTAGAGTGTAGCCAAAACCTATTCTTGTAAAAGGGATTAAGCAAGGATATGTGAAACATATTGGGAATCCGAAGATGTGAGGGCAAACAAAGTTTATAGGTCACCGGGTTGACTTGACTAAGAATGCGAAAGGGTCCTATATATCTATGCCCAAATTTGGGGGATGCTTGTCTCAGTTTTATGTACTTAGTGGATAACCATACAAGCAGATTAAGACAAAAATGGGGTGCAGGTCTTTTGCGACGAACTGCATACCCCTTGTAACTGCGAACAGACTGCAGCAACACTTTCCTTTTTTCTTTCCAATGCTTCATTAACCTAGACAATATGTGGGCTGCTGCAAGTACCTCTACATGTGAAGATTGAAAGGGGAGGACTTTGGGTTGATAACCAAAGGCAGCTTGGAAAGGAGAACATTTCAAGGAAGAGTGCTACTGTAAGTTGTGGGCTATTTCAGCTAGTGGAAGCTCCAGTCATCATATTCAGCATTAATGTAAGCTCTTAGATAGGTCTCTAAATCTTGATTATTAGGAATTGTTGATCTCTAGATGTTTGCAAATAGCTCTCCAGAATGAAGAAATTAATTGCGGGCCTCTGTCGCTAACAATATCGACCAGAATACCGTGTAAACGGACAACATTTTCAATAAAGCATAGAGCCAGGCTTGGGGCTGAAGGTAGGGTTGGCACAGGAATGAAGTGTGCCAATTTCCAAAACCTGTCTACAACTACCCAGATGACAGTATTTCCCCTGGAAGCAGGCAAATACATGATAAAATCCACATTGATATGAGTGCAGGGAGCATGAGGAACAGGTAGCGGTTGTAGTAGGGCTTGAGGAACAGATAGAGGCATTTTGATGGCCTCACAAACAGTACAAACTCTAACAAAGGTGATCACATCCTTCTTAAGCGTAGGCCACCAAACCAGGGGTTTTAGGTGTAAGAAAGTTTGTTTCATACCAGGATGCCCAGATATCTTTTGTCCATGGCCCAATTGCAAAACTTCTTCACGTAAGTCTGGAGGCACATACAACATATTAGCCGGAACCAAGAGATTGGTAGGAGCCTGGGATTGAGCAGCCAACAAGCTCCTTTGTAAGGTAGCATTCAGTTGAGCAATAATTTGTTCTGGAGGAACAATATGCTTCAGGGGAGCTTGGAGTCTTCGCAAGGGAATTGCCAAGATAGGGCATTGGCCTTGCTGTTCTTAGTACCAGGAATGTATGTTACAACAAAAGTAAACCAGGTGAAGAATAATGCCCAGCGGGCTTGTCTGAAATCCAGTCTCTGAGCCTTTTTCAAGTAGGTTAAATTTTTATGGTCAGCTTGAACCACAACTGGGAGTTCCGCACCTTCTAATAAATGTCACCATTCGGAGAATGCTATTTTTATAGCCAGTTCTCTATTCCCTATATTGTAGTTTTGCTCTGCGACAGAGAATTTTTTGCATACCCAGGACTCCACAAAGATAATAGTTACTCCATGGCTAAGGCCATAATCCCAGCAACAGGACGACCTTCCACTTGGAGACGGGGTCAGAGTTCAGAAAACGTCTGAGATTGCCCAAAAGAAGATTCTAACGGGACATAAACCGAGGTAGGTAGAAGGGTAGTTGAGACTGGTCGATAGGACAGGTACGACTTCTTTTCGTAGGGGTGTCGTACTACGACGGTGGAGGTACAAAGTACCACCCCTACCACACAAATCCCACTATACGTTACAATTAAAAGGCGGTGTGTATCGCAAAACGAAAATTCAGTTTTACAGTGCGGAACTGACCCCTAGTTAGGACCTTGGACACAAGAACACCAGCCAAAGAATACCGGAATCGGTACCTCATTGATAATAGAAACACCTCAGGACCCATACGTTTTTTAAGAGACAGCGTCTCGTTTTGATGTTATATCCCTTATCTCTTGACCGATATTTTTATCGTAAGAGGCTTACCACTGTAAATAATCTTCCACGCCTTGAGGGTCAACACCAAGTTCGACTGGTATTTTTAAATTGGATGAACTTTTTCCGAGTCTCTGACCTAAAGTCTGTTCGGGCGACCCGTAATAAGAAGTGGACCAAATGAAAACAACATTGTATGTAAGGACCATGATTCTTGTCGTTCCGGTTACGGGATAGAACCGTTAAGGGAACGCTTCTGAGGTTCGAGGGGACTTCGTATAAC
>BLSH010440386.1:12172-28901 GCA_018402905.1 Glandirana rugosa
CCCCCCCCGCGCGGTTCGGTTCGCACCAGGACATGCGAATAGACAAAAAGTTTGCGCAAACATTTGAACACTGTTAAAGTCTATGGGACCCAAACATGAAAAATCAAAAGTGCTAATTTTAAAGGCTTATACGCAAATTGCCCTAAAAAGTGTATGGGGACCCGGGTCCTGCCTAGGGCACATGTATCAATAAAAAAAAACATTTCTTAATCAATAGTTTTTTCAAAAATGAAAAATTCCTTTAAATATTGTGCCTGGCGGGTGTCCTTAGTCTGTGTGTAAAAGGGCGCACCTCTGTGAGGTATAATAGGAAAAATTATCATTTAAAATCGCGGTTCCCGGCAATATACAAAAAATCACTGAAAAAAAGTGCATGGGGTCCCCCCCAGTCCAAACCAGGTTCTTCGGGTCTGGTTTGGATATAAAAGGGAACCCCGCACCAGATTTTAAAAAAAATTGACGTGGAGTTCCCCCTAAAATCCAAGCCAGACCCTTATCCAAGCATGCAGCCCTGGCCGGTTAGGATGGGGGGGATGGGCGAGCGCCCCCCCTCCTGAACCGTACCAGGCTACATGCCCTCAACATGGGTGCTTTGGGGAAGGAGGGGCCTCTTCTGCACAAGCCTGGCCGATGCTTGTGGGGGTCTGCAGGCAGGGGGCTTATCGGAATCTGGAAGCCCCCTTTAATAAAGGGGCCCCCAGATCCCGCCCCCCATGTGAATAGGTATGGGGTACATTGTACCCCTACCCATTCACCAAAAAAGGAGTGTAGCAGTACAAAAAACAAGGGGCAGTTTTTGACAAGTCCTTTATTGTGTAAAATAGCTCTATTTTCTATAAAAAAAAAAAACGGATTTTAACTTGTAAACAACAAATGTAAAAAAGGGCTCCGGGGCTTAAGAGGTCAAAAACTGTATATATTAAGACACCACGTCAAGTGTACTATATAACGTACGTACACCCCCGAATGCACTATAATGCACTGATATATAAATTAGCCAAATCACATGAAACTAATGAAAAACAAAAGTCTTGTGAAAAGAAGCAGTGCTACTTGATGATCAAAAGTTCAGTGAAAGTGAGGGAAGTGATGAGGAAACACGTCAGAGCGTGACCACGTGGCTGTCAGTCAGTAACAGCTTGGATGATCCGTAACCGGGAACACCGCACGATCATAGAGAGTGGTGAGACAGATTCGTCCGATGCTGTGGTTTGAGTTTATGCTTGCACATGAGATGCTAATACTACATGCTGTTAATTGCTTTTATTTTGTGAGTGTATTTCCTAAGAGGGGAGTCATTTTAATGACCAATAAAGTATCCTCAAGGTAATGCACAATGTGAAGCGCTTTGTATCTTTGAGGAAGTATCTGCACAAGAGGTGGTTTACTTTCCCATTGGCCTCAAGTTGTCCGCCATACTGAATGATATCTAGCTGTTGGGCTCATTATTGGCCACCTGCTGGTGAGTCTTTCCACATAGGGGGACACCCCCCGGTTGTGCACGAGATGTGGTGATGGTGACTAATACGGCCTGAATTACTTACATTTTTTGATGCACTGAACTTTTGATCATCAAGTAGCGCTGCTTCTTTTCACAAGACTTTTGTTTTTCATTAGTTCCATGTGATTTGACTAATTTGTCTCAATTTTTATTAGCGGCTGCTGTTTTGAATAACTTTTATATATTTTGTATATGATTTGTATATATTTTCATATTTTTTATGATTTATTTATTATTTGATTCGTATAATTTTAATTTTGTTTAATGTATGGTTATCCTAGAGCGCTGATACTTTTAGCACTATAGCTTTTTCTGACTATAGTACTTTGGGCACACAAAGCATTGATATATAGTGTACACTCAATACGCTGTGTATATATATCTTTCAGCTTTAATTTGAGGGTATTTACATCCAAATCAGGTGAACGGAATTACAACAGTTTGTATATGTGTCTCCCACTTTTTAAGGGACCAAAAGTAATGGGACAGATTAACAATCATAAATCAAACTTTTACTTTTTAATACTTGGTTGCAAATCCTTTGCAGTCAATTACAGCCTGAAGTCTTTTTTAGATGTTGTTTGGCAAACTCTAATCTGGCCTTCCTGTTTTTGAGGCTCAACAATGGTTTACATCTTGTGGTGAACCCTCTGTATTCACTCTGGTGAAGTCTTCTCTTGATTGCTGACTTTGACACACATACACCTACCTCCTGGAGAGTGTTCTTGATCTGGCCAACTGTTGTGAAGGGTGTTTTCTTCACCAGGGAAAGAATTATTCGGTCATCCGCCACAGTGAATTTCTGTGGTCTTCCGGGTCTTTTGGTGTTGCTGAGCTCACCGGTGCATTTTTTCTTTTTAAGGATGTTCCAAACAGTTGATTTGGCCACACCTAATGTTTTTGCTATCTCTCTGATGGATTTGTTTTGTTTTTTTCAGCCTAATGATGGCTTGCTTCACTGATAGTGACAGCTCTTTGGATCTCATATTGAGAGTTGACAGCAACATATTCCAAATGCAAATAGCACACTTGAAATGAACTCTGGACCTTTTATCTGCTCCTTGTAAATGGGATAATGAGGGAATAACACACACCTGGCCATGGACCAGCTGAGCAGCCAATTGTCCCATTATTTTTGGTCCCTTAAAAAGTGGGAGGCACATATACAAACTGTTGTAATTCCTACATCGTTCACCTGATTTGGATGTAAATACCCTCAAATTAAAGCTGGAAGTCTACAGTTAAAGCACATCTTGTTCATTTCATTTCAAATCCATTGTGGTGGTGTATAGAGCCAAAAAGATTAGAATTGTGTCAATGTCCCAATATTTATGGACCTGACTGTATATATATTCTTGCACTGCCTGACTGTATACAGATAGCCCTATCTATCTATCTTTTTTTTTCTTTTTATCTATCTATCTTTATATCTATCTATCTTCATATCTATCCATCTATCTTTTTTTCTATCTATCTTTATATCTATCTATCTATCATTTTTTTTTCTTTATTTTCACATTTACCTATCTAGCTAAACTGCCTGCAATCCGCAACCTAAACTATCTATCAATGCCGTTTCACACACTACATAGAGCTGCTGTACAAGCGGCTTTATATAGTGGGGGGCATGGATTAAGGCTGCTGAGCAGTGATTGGCTAAAGGCACCCTGCCTTTAGCCAATCAAAGCTCTCACAGCAGGCCGCCCACTGATTGGCCAAAGCATGCAGGTCATGTGCATGCTTTGGCCAATCAGTGGGCAACATTCCGCCGCCATTGGAATGCATAATGGGGCACGCAAAGTTCCCACGAACACCTGATGTTCAAATCTAAGGCTGAATTCACACCTGCCAGTGTAAATTCCAGCCTGTCTGCTGCCGGGAAGGGGCGGAGCCACCGTTCGGCGGCTCCTGTCCGCTCCCACAGCGCAGCAGCTGCGGGGGGGAGAGATGGGGGAGGGGCCACGAGCAGGGGAAATATCCCCGTTCAGTGCGGAGTGCATCTCCGTGTTAGATGCGCTCCCATTGAACTCAACGGGCTGGGAATTCGCACTGCATTGCACAGAAAAGGCACACGTTTTTTGTGCAATGCGGAGTGCGAATGCACCGCACATATGTGAACCGGACACATTGAAAACAATGTGTTTTCAAGTGTCCTGCAAATTGGATGCGGATTAAGCCACATCCAATTCGCATAGGTGTGAACCCAGCCTAACATGCGTTCAACTCGAACCGGAAGCTCCTCCCTACTCCTACCAAATAAGCCATAGAATAAATACAGGCAGTCCTCGAGTTACGAACATCTGAGTTACGAATGACTCCTACTCACAAACTGAGCCCAGCAGCACCAGACACATCCTACAGTGCTGTATAGCATAGCCACAAGAGCCCCAAATAACACAACTGCACACTTAGTGCCTGTTCGCATATGTCCGTTGTATCCAGAGTGTGGATTCAGTGTGAATTGAAAAAGAGTCCTGTCCAGTGAGGTCCAGCTCAGGTGACAATTCAGGTCCATTGACTTCTATGAGAACGCTTCTACTGCATATTGCATGTCATTCAGTTGTGAACAGGATACAATCCTGACCTGATACTGATGCAATCCTGATCTGATCCTGATCAAAAACTGACCTGATACTGATATAATCCTG
Organism: Glandirana rugosa; assembly: GCA_018402905.1. Lineage (NCBI taxonomy): Eukaryota > Metazoa > Chordata > Amphibia > Anura > Ranidae > Glandirana > Glandirana rugosa. The sequence continues at coordinate 16,322 of BLSH010440386.1, forward strand.
ATCTGATCCTGATCAAAAACTGACCTGATACTGATACAATCCTGATCTGATCCTGATTAAAAACTGACCCGAAACTCTGAAAAGCTACTAAAACGAGCTTCAATTTGCACTGCACATGTGTGAACCCAGCCTCAGCAGTGCCCGGAACATCCCACATCACTGCACAGGTTGAACTTACATTTACAAATGAACAGTTCCGACTTATAAACAAATTTGATTTAAGTACGAACCTACAGTCCCTAACCCGTTCATAACTCGGGGACTACCTGTAGTGACACATAATTTGATAGCAGCATGGATGACCATCACAAGCATGTGGAAATCATCAGACGCACCTGTTAGATGTCATCTATATACTTAATCCAAGCCCAATATGAACTTTTGCTGGCATGCAAAATATTCTCCATAGAAAAGTATAAAAGAAACTGGAAAGATTGGATTAACCACACAAGAGCCTCTGGATACCTAAAAATCTGTGACATTTAAAAACCCTCCCAGACTGAAAGTATATGATCAGTGCCCTTATCAGTAAATATATCTGAGGGAACATACCTCGTCTACAATAAAATAAATAAATCACCGCACTCTACCTAGTGTATAGACAAGTACTGTAGGGACATATTGAGCCTCTTATCACAATATAAAGTGCATATGCTGTGAACCAGTGCAAAATTACTTGTGCTATATGAGAGTATGAACTAAGCCATAAAGTACATAATTGTGCAAAAATGCGAAATAAATACAAGCAAAATGTAAAGTGCATGTGCTGTAGACCAATACAAAGATTACTTATGCTATATGGGAGTATGGACTAAGCCATAAATGACATCTTTGTGCAAAAATGTGAAATAAATACAATCAAAGATATAGTGCAAATTGTGCAAAATCATGTGCAAAAAATCATGTGCAAAAGAAACTGTGCAACAAAACTGGCAAAAAACATGCACACTTCCAGTCTATATGAGATGAGCAATGTTAATGTCCAATATGCACACTGTCCCTCCACTAGTGTGCAGAAAGGATCGATTCCCACACAGTCCGGACGGAGTTGAACAATCCCACTGTGTGCAGTTACAACACACCAAATAAGTGCAGCATGCTTAAACCTGTGTATCAAAAGTTGTGCCGTCTTGTATATTCCTTCACCAGGCAACCTAGTAACACATCCCACTTACCAGATACAATGGATTCCCATCACAGGAATCAATCACCGCCTGTAATCAGTGGGTGTGTGTCTGGATCCTCCTGCTCCCTGGAGCAGCTGGTGCTGTGATGGAAGGGAAATCCTGGTCTCCAAAAGCCCGCAGGGATGATAAAAAGCAAAAAGGGGGCCCAATTGTGAAGTATGTAAAAACTTTTATTCTTCAAAGTGCGGTACAACTCAGGTAAAAAACACTGGATAATAGCAGAGTAAAACCAGGGGACGCAAGGAAAGTCTCCCTGTATTGCTGACAGCGGAAGTGACGAGTCACTGTCTCATTTCCCGACGCAGAGTTTCGTCAGCGTGCGAGCTGACGTCATCAAGGGGTGGCAAGACTTGAAAATTGCTGTTCACAAACGCTCTCCATCCTATCTGACAGAGCTTGAGCTATTCTACAAAGAAGAATGGGCAAACATTTCACTCTCTAGATGTGCAAAGCTGGTAGAGAGACATCTCCAAAAAGACTTTCAGCTGTAATTGTAGCAAAAGGTGGTATTGACTCAGGGGGTGCTGAATACAAATGCACGCCACACTTTTCAGAAATGTATTTGTCAAAAAAAAAATTTGAAAACCATTTATCATTTTCCTTCCACTAAACAAATACAGTACGTGCCACTTTGCATTGGTTTATCACATAAAATCCCAATTAAATACATTTACGTTTTTGGTTGTAACATGACGAAATGTGAACATGTCAAGGGGTATGAATACTTTTTTAAGGTCCTGTATACAGTAATATTTTCCCACTGTTCCTGCAACCTGGCGTTCTTCTTAAGACATTAACTAACCACATCTATTCCATGTCAACCACTGTTGTATCTGAAATGCTAGACAGTAAATTGTCTATCAGAAGGCAGTAATCCCATAAGATCTTTGGCAACAGTTGACAAATAAGACCTTGCGAAGTTGGGTGTGTCATTGTTCCTAGATTATTCATGTCTATTGTAGTCTGCATTATTTTCTTTCAGCAGGTGATTAGGTGATCATAGTTATACTTTAGAAAAACAATAGTTAGTAATTATGTAGAGCCAGTGGAAACGCATTTGACTCTTTTTTAGTATTCCTGTCTTTTAACTGACTTTTCCTTGTTATTTTTGTCTTCCACACTGTATTTTTCAAGGAATGGCAAACAGTGGTTATCCCCAGCTCTTTTCTGTATTTCTGCTTCTTTTTTATCTTTCCTCTGCAAATGTGCTTTAGCTACTTCATGTGATCATATCTTCTACACTGTGCTTATCATACTTACCTAGCATTTCTCTTCTTCATATGCTGTATTGACGGTATAACCTGTCAACATAGCTGAAAGGATAGAGAGCATGATTGATGGTCATAATCTTCCTCGTCTACCACATCAGAGCCTTGGAGCCTGCACTACCCTAGTCTAGTATTTTTTTGTATGACAGGGATATCCCAACTGTTGTGCATTGAGTAGAATGGCCCCCACAGACATCTGTGGTAATATCATTATTATTAGTATGATGACAATAATTATAATGACTATTGTTTTTCCTTTATATAGTGCAAATATATTGTGCAGTGTAGAGAAGGCCTATAGCATGACACTGGGAGTGAGTTCAGTTTTGTTGCATGGTATTTTTCTGTGTAGAGAACAGAAAAACAATAATTATACATAACATTTTTTCTCCAAAATATACATTCAAAACATTCCCAGCAATAATTCCAAGCTATTCCTGCAGTGCTACTCCAAATACCTTCCTTTATGCACTCTTATATAGAGCACTTTTTCTGTATTCATTCTTTATTGACATTAGTAACTATCATGTCAAGCAGATAGGTTAAAAATAGTAAATGATAGTTGCCTCATACCTGATAATCAAGGTAGAAGAATTTCCTTTAAGACATGTCTGAGATCCATTGCAATTTTCTTTTCATATCCCGGTCTGTTGGCAGTTTGCTCGCCCCAACCCACGCCCCCGCCCACCAGAACTGTGTGGCAGGCTGTGTGTGACAGAGAGAGCTGTGTGCTCCATGCCCAATCTTCCCTCTCTCCTTGCCACTGCTGTGTTGCTGGAGCAGCTTTCTGTGAAATCCCCCCCTCTTCTTCCTTAACCCCTTTTCCTCCTAGCAGCAGGGGAGGAGAGACCCTAAATTTAAACAGGCAAATTACGAGAGAGTGGGGTCTTTGCTAAAAGAAAGCAGAGTGGCACAGACCTGCCAGCACTCCACCAGGGGGATAGCTAAAGAGGGGGCAAGGAGCATGGGAACAAGAGTGTGCAGACCCTCTGTTGTGCTCCAAGCACCCAGGGAGCTGGTTGTGTCTTGGGACCAGAGCTGGGGAGACTCGTTGCCATGAGGACTTGATCATGACTTCTGGGACAACAGATCACCAAGCATATGGGACAGGACCTGTTGCATGCCTGGAGTAGTGAGATGAACTACAAAGCCTGATCGCTTTCTGCATACAGTTAATGCAATAGAGACTGCTCCTTACTTAGCAGCCATCAGCCATCTATTGCACACTCTTAAAGAGAGAACTTCACCTGCACCACCTTACAGAAGGCCCCAATGATAGCTGGCTAATACCGACAATTAGGCACCAGGTACTTTATAGCCAACCCTTTGTTAGGAACACTCACCCACTACTGGGAGTGTATGTGTAGCATGCACACAAAGACATTTATTTTTTGGGGTTAGTTAATGTCATTTTACCTTTGTTTGCATCATTTAAAATTTGTTTTAGCATTACTACAGTTCATTCAATTGCCATTTTATGGGTCAGTGTTCACATTAGCTAGTACAGCATCTTTAAACATGTTCAATTGCCTGTCTACTGATTCATGCATTGTTTAATTGTCTTGCCATAATACATCCATTCATTCTACCATCCGGTTGCTTGTGGCCTATTTTCTGTGTACTGTTATAAAGCAGTAGGATACTAACACATGAGTTACACAGGTGTGAGCGGCCTTCAACACATAACTAGGTGTTGCAGTGGGGATCAAACAGTTTAAAGAGTTGCAGCAGAATAGAACCCATTATATCAAGCAGGTTCTGCAGGGGTAAGCGCTACAGTACTTTGAAATGTACACGCCAATATACACCGTTCATATCGCCTGCAACATTGATTGCAACAGAGAAGCCAGATAGTGATTATATCAGTATGTAAAATGCAAGAGGAAGAAGACCTCATTGTGCAGTATTAGAAAAGGGGTTTTAATAAACTTTGGCAACTACTCACAATTGTGGAAGATAAAACACCATAGCAGATAAACCATGTTCATCGCCCTGGCGATGTAGTCCCACCCAACGCATTTCATCCTATGGGACGCCATCTCTGGGGCAGCTCCAATGCTGATGGAGTGGTGCCTAGGGTTGGGACGCATTTCTGAGGGTTTTCTCTTTCTTCAGCTAAAGCTGAAGAAAGAAGAAATCCCTCATAAATGTGTCCCAACCCTAGGCACAGCCCCATCAGCATTTCTTCCTGGTGGGCAGACGTCTACTTGCAAGCAGCTTCCCTCCCCACTCATGAGCTTGGCAGCCTCTGCTCTTGCGCAATATCCATACTGTTCCCTCCCTGCAAGGTTTCCCGATCTCTGGTATCTGCAATGCTTGTGTGGTCCATTCTGCCCTAGTGGTTATGTCCGTTGCTTCTTGACTGTATTTATGAGTGCATATTATTCTCTTTATAGTAAACATGTTTTTCTACATACTACACTATTAGCCATTGCGCTGGTTTCTCTCTGTTTATCTTAAGCCAGCGCTGCGAGCTGATCATGTGACCGGACCGGAATGTCTACAGCATAAGTAAATATAGACATCTTTCCTTTACAGGGTAGTTAGAATAGGTTTAGCATGGGTGGGTGCAGGTTTAGGTATACTAAGGATTTGCTTCACCATATTAATAAAAATTGTGGGGGGGAATTCCCTTGCAGAGTGCAACTTCACTTGCAAAGTGAACAGTGTATTTAACTTTAGTAAATCAACCTTTTCGTATTCATGTACAGTTTAAAATTGTACTTGTGCATAGTGGCAGTCGTATTTGATCTGACATGCGTAGCATCTGCTTCCTGCAGTATTATACAATCATTGCTTTTCTGCTTTTTTTCCCAATGCAAAACTCTCATTATGTTTGAATCAACAAATTGCTTTTTAAATTTCATGTATCTTTCACATAAATCACCAAAGCAAGAGTTTTTTTACAGTTTTCCCTATACACAGACTTGAACCATCAAACTGACACAAGGTCCTAGAGAATACACCCACTGGTGCACAGCTGGGGGGAATAAAAGGGCGTGTAAGTGTAGGGATCTGCTGCCCTCCATTGTTAGCTGCTAATATCACTGTGCTATGTATAATTATATACAGTATTAGCACTATCTGTATTTAGATCAGAAGCCCCAGATGGAGGAAGTGGATAAATAGAGAGAAAGCCTCAGCCACGTGTCCTGTCCATGCTGCTAACTCCAGGCCAGGAGGGACTATTATGCAACTATTCCTATGTTCTAATTACCGGACAAATTTTGAACATGTAATCTTCTAAATCTATGATCAGCTGATGAAAATTGTCAGACATCCAGCCTTATATCAATGCCAATGTCTTTGAATAAAATACAGACTGGTTTAACCTGACAAATGAACAAAAAAAATGCACATTTCAATGCTTAGTCACCATTAGAGTTGAGCGAACCCGAACTGTAAAGTTCGGGTTCGTACTGAACTTTGGGGTGTCCGTGACCCGGACCCGAACCTGGACATTTGAAAAAAGTTTGGGTTCGAGTTCTGGGTTCGGGTATTTGATCACACATGTTGAATAGCTGCAGGGCAGCCAATCAACAAGTGTTTCACTGGTTTTCCCTAGACCCTACTAATGGCATGGCTGTGATTGGCCAGTGCATCATGTGACCCAGACTCTATATGAGGCTGGAGTCACAGTGCTGCATGTCACATGCTCTCTGGGTAGTGTAGGGAGAGGATGCTGCCGGTGCTGTGAGGGACAGATTGCAGATAGATAGATATATAGGTAGAGATTACTACTACTACTGCTTTTAGGGACAGATTGCAGATCTCATCCTGCATTACAGAAAGATCTGACTGGAATAGGTAGAGTCTACTGCTTAGAGGGACAGATTATTGTTCTAAAATCATCTCCTAGTTCTATAGGCTCAGGTTCCTGCTGTTGCTGTAAAGGACAGATTATTGTTCTAAAATCATTTTGCAGCCCTCTAGCACTTTCCAGGAATCTTTTACAGTCATTTTTGTGCCGAAAAGTTTGGGTCCCCATTGAATTCAATGGGGTTCGGGGTAAAGTTCGGGTCAAGTTCGGTACCGAACCCGGACTTTTTTCCGAAGTTTGGCCGAACCCACCAAACCCGAACATCCACGGGTTCGCTCAACTCTAGTCACCATGTCAAATCAGTTGGAGACTAACACCTCCAATGATAACAAATGAAGAAGAGACAATACATAGCACTGAATCAGACAGATAAAAGGAGCTGATAATATTCTCGACAGGAGAAGAGACTCCTACAGCAGAGATTCTGGGGTGCCTAAGTTCATTAAGTAATGACAATTCTATTTATTTTTATGAAAAAATGTGAGCAGGTACTGTGTGTATAATGGTTATGGAGGTTGCACAAGACCAAGATCTAGCTGTCATGATTAGAGTTTTTGAAAAAAAAAAGTTCAAATACTGTATTTGAACACAATTCATCTTGCAATAGCTGCAGATATTATAAGAATCTACAAATTTCAGGGATAAAATTGGAAGACAAATTACTATACTTGATCTCAGCCAAAAGCCTGAGAAGCAATAAATAGGAAGACAAATTAAACCAACCACTTCTCAGTTTCATGCCGTTGTTGTTTAGAAAATAAAACTAAGTAATCAAGTCCATAGCAACATCTTCAAGCGGTATGAGACATGTTCATGAAAGCACAATTGTCCTTTATTGTGAAAGCACCGATCACCTGAAAAGACCATTTTTGAAATTTCACAGAAATCCACAAATAACATCCGTGAAATAGAAAATAATAAAATCTGTACAATCTGCTGTCCCATGTCCAAATATAGGTAAGACAATATCGCTTTATGCCTCACTGGTAAAACAAGCCAGTAAACTGATTATTAGTTTTAGTTTTTAACCATTTGCTTGACTAGACCAGAACATATACTATACACTCTTCCTTTACTATTTGATGGGGCAGGACACAACATGTACAAGAGTTACTATGTGGTTAAAAAAAATAAAATAAATAAATGTATGATTAGTATTGGGGCATAATTGAGCATGATAAAACAAAAATGCCCTTTGAAACCAAATCCAACTGAATTTACAGTAGTAGATTTCAATAGCAGAGGCAATTCAATGGCTAAAATGTTTCTGATGTGTCGCTTGAGATGTTGTGAAGATTAATATTGATGTTCGGCTTTATCCCAACGTAGATGATATTATTGGTACAGACATGACAAATAAATAAGGTTGGGTTGTTGATTTAGGGGATGGAATTATTTGGAAATATCCCTCTTGTCCCAAATCAATGTCAATTGATGGGATCGTAGACATAAATGTATGTTAAAAGATAAAATTCACACATATATATATAAGTAAAAGACTGCCAAACCTTATGTGTTGGTATGATAGGCCGTGGCCCTTTATTATAGGTATAATATCACACAACATATATTGTACTAAATATATTAACTAACATATACTACACTACAAATGAGTATACATTCAAACGTATATAGAAATATATATATATATATATAGCTCAGCTATAAAGGCTCGAGCTATTAAACCAACAATACTATAACATCCCATATAATAGAGATATAAAAACTCAACTTGACTTCAATACACCAAAGTTTAAGAAAAAGAAGCAAACCTCATAAATAGGGCCACGACGGGGCGGGGGGTTGGGGATGGGACGAGCTGTTTCTTCTTAACCTCCTAGCTCCGTCTGCCCATCTGTGACGCATTTTATTTCTTTTTATAGGTATCCGCTCGTGGCAGAATACCGTTGTCTGGCTGCAAGCTGTTTAACCAATTAAAGGTAAGTACAAATATAATTTTTTTTTTTTTTTACAATCTTTATTAAATTAATTAAACCATGCTTCAAAGATTTATTATGTCCCGATCCCATAGATGGTGGACTCTTTTGCCCCACCCTTCACCTTTCATTCTCCTGTGTACAGTAATGTTGGAAGTATATGTACAACAAGCATCAATGTTTCTTTGAAACACAAATGTCTTGATACTTGTGATAATATTGCCTTAAAGCAAATGGTACAACATTTTTCATTGTTAAAGTTTCCAAACAAGATAGAAACTTTGAAAGATACAGAACTAAACATTGAGTGCAAAGATCCAATCCCTCACCAGCAGTACAAACTGCCACCAGAGTCAGTTGGTCCAGTTTCAGCCATTGTACAAGAATTTCTCTAACAATGGATGCTGAGGAAATCAAACTTGGTTGTAAATAGCTGTGTTTGGTTTATTAATAAAGCTGATAATTCATATTTTTATCTATTGATTTGGGATGCTAAATAAATGCTGTACACCCTAAATAACTTGGTTATTGCCCCTTGATAATCAAGACATCATGTCATGTCAAAGACAAAATATTCTCTGTGCTTGAGATCACTAATAGCCATCCTTCTATACCATTATCCAGAATTTTTTCAATACAAGTTTGCTTTTACTTTCCAGAATGAACAGAAATGTTTACCAGACTTCTGCCGGGACTGGACATTGGTGAAAATGTAGTCCACAAGTCTGTAGCTAAGATTTTATCAAACATCTTAAGACCAAATTGTATTTTCCAGCCGGTGAAAACATTTTTTTATCTACAGGGTGGGCCATTTATATGGATACACCTTAATAAAATGGGAATGGTTGGTGATATTAACTTCCTGTTTGTGGCACGTTAGTATATGTGAGGGGGAAACTTTTCAAGATGGGTGGTGACCATGGCGGCCATTTTGAAGTCGGCCACATTGAACACATTTTATAAGTGGTCAGAAACTTGTAAATAACTCATTAAAGAATAAAGTTACGTTAAAACCAAGCACACCATTGTTTTTCTTGTGAAATTCCCAATAAGTTTGATGTGTCACATGACCCTCTTCCTATTGAAAAAACAAAAGTTGGATTCAAAATGGCCAACTTCAAAATGGCCGCCATGGTCACCATCCATCTTGAAAAGTTTCCCCCCTCACATATACTAATGTGCCACAAACAGGAAGTTAATATCACCAACCATTCCCATTTTATTAAGGTGTATCCATATAAATGGCCCACCTTTTATATTCATAGATCAGATGTAGTCACAGTTGTATTACTCAAGAAGCAAAAATAATCTATAGACCCTTCGACAACAATTTGTTAACCACAGAAACACATCAATGTTTTTAGGTTGAGGTATCTCCACACAGGAAAGAATTCATGCATAGAGCATCGGAAGTCAACAGCATGTTTTAGCAAAAGAGTCAGCTAGAATATAAATATCTTACATTAACACAATAGCTTCAGTACAGAAAACAGGTACACATGTAATTTTGTGCAAGGAAATGCAAACAAATCATCCATTGCTACATCTTGGGTTGATACAAAACATTTCTTTATTTGTGAAAACAAGATTTGAGTCATGAACCAAATTAGAGTTTGAATTCTGCCATGCCTGAACTTTAACAGATTCAAATCACAGTACAACTATGAGAGTTTAGGTCACCTTAAACACGAAAGTACTGAAGATTTTAAAACAGTGTAAAGAAAAATATTAGTAGAACAGGTTCACATGTAGCTTTCCACACGTCATGAAATAATACACTATATTGTCAAAAGTATTGGGATGCCTGCCTTTAAACGCACATGAACTTTAATGGCATCCCAGTCTTAGTCCATAGGGTTCAATACTGAGTTGGCCCCGTCTTTGTAACTATAACAGCTTCAACTCTTCTGGGAAGGCTGTCCACAAGGTTTAGGAGTGTGTCTATGGGAATGTTTGACCATTCTTCCAGAAGCGCATTTGTGAGGTCAGCCGCTGATGTTGATGAAAAGGCTTGGCTTGCAGTCTCCACTCTAATTCACCCCAAAGGTGTTCTATTGGGTTGAGGTCAGGACCCTGGGCAGGCCAGTCAGGTTCCTCCACCCTAAACTCGCTCATCCATGTCTTTATGGTCCTTGCTTTGTTCACTGGTCCAAATCATTTGGTGGAGGGGGATTATGGCGTGGGGTTGTTTTTCAGAGGTTGGGCTTGGCCCCTTAGTTCCAGTAAAGGGAATTCTTAAGGCTTTGTGGGAACAGTTTGGGGATGGCCCCTTCCTGTTCTGTGGGAACAGTTTGGGGATGGCCCCTTCCTGTTCCAACATGACCGTGCACCAGTGCGCATAGCAAGGTCCATAAAGGCATGGATGAGCGAGTATGGGGTGGAGGAACTTGACTGGCCTGCACAGAGTCCTGACCTCAACCCGATAGATTACCTTTGGGATGAATTAGAGCGGAGACAACAAGCCAGGCCTTCTCGTCCAACATCAGTGCCTGACCTTACAAATGTGCTTCGGGAAGAATGGTCAAACATTCCCATAGACATACTCCTAAACCTTGTGGACAGCCTCGCAGAAGAGTTGAAGCTGTTATAGCTGCAAAGGGTGGGCCAACTTAATATTATACCCTACGTACTAAGACTGGGATGCTATTAAAGTTCATGTGCGTGTAAAGGCAGGTGTCTCAGTACGTTTGACAATATAGTATATTTGTAAATTTGATCATTGTAGAAGTATATATTTCAGTAAAAGTGGATTAAGGCAAGTTGGAGATATATCATTATCAATTGTTTTCTGCTATGTAGTGTTTAAAAGAACAATGATGTTATGATATATTAAAGCCTTCACAGAAATAACTAAATGCAGGTACTGTACATATGACCCAATTCAAAATATTGCATTGCAGCAGGACAAAAACCCCAAATATACAACCAATGTCATTAACTACTACAGGTGATACTCGAAAAATTAGAATATCGTGCAAAAGTTAATTTATTTCAGTAATGCAACTTAAAAGGTGAGACTAATATATGAGATAGGCTCATTACATGCAAAGCAAGATAGTTCAATCCGTGATTTGTCATAATTGTGATGATTATGGCTTACAGCTTATGAAAACCCCAAATCCACAATCTCAGAAAATTAGAATATTATGAAACGGTGCAATATTCTAGGCTCAAAGTGTCCCACTCTAATCATCTAATTAAGCCATAACACGTGCAAAGCCTTCCTGAGCCTTTAAATGGTCTCTCAGTCTGGTTCAGTAGGAATCACAATCATGGGAAAGACTGCTGACCTGACAGTTGTGCAGAAAACCATAATTGACATCTTCCATAAGGAGGGAAAGCCTCAAAAGGTAATTGCAAAAGAAGTTGGATGTTCCCAAAGTGCTGTATCAAAGCACATTCATAGAAAGTTATGTGGAAAGGAAAAGTGTGGAAGGAAAAGGTGCACAAGCAGCAGGGGTGACCACAGCCTGGAGAGGATTGTCAGGAAAAGGCCCTTCAAAGGTGTTGGGGACTTTCACAAGGAGTGGACTGAGGCTGGAGTCAGTGCATCAAGAGCCACCACACACAGACGGATCCTGTACATGGGCTTCAAATGTCGTATTCCTCTTGTCAAGCCGCTCCTGAACAACAAGCAACATCAGAAGCGTCTTACCTGGGCTAAAGAAAAACAGACCTGGTCTGTAACTCAGTGGTCCAAAGTCCTCTTTTCTGATGAGAGCAAATTTTGCATCTCATTTGTAAACCAAGGACCCAGAGTATGGAGGAAAAATGGAGAGGCACACACTGCAAGATGCTTGAAGTCCAGAGTGAAGTTTCCACAGTCTGTTCATTTGGGAAGCCATGTCATCTGCTGGTGTTAGTCCACTGTGCTTCATTAAGTCCAGGGTCAACGCATCCATCTACCAGGAGATTTTGGAACACTTCATGCTTCCTTCCGCAGACGAGCTCTCTGGGGATGCTGACTTCATTTTCCAGCAGGACTTGGCACCTGCCCACACTGCCAAAAGCACCAAAACCTGGTTCAATGACCATGGGATTACTGTGCTTGATTGGCCAGCAAACCACGAAAACCGTCACACCCGTCCACGGTTCAGGACGACCTTTTACTTCAGTCGTAGGGGTCTCTCGAGCAGACGCCTTCCTTCGTACTTCACAAGGTTTTAGAGGACCATCTACCTACGCAACTGGGACCTGAATTACTTCGTGTCACCTGATTGTGGTCGTCTACTGTACCGAAGGGTTTACTTGTCTGACACCTTTGAAGTGAGACCTGAAGTTCGTAGAACGTCACACACGGAGAGGTAAAAAGGAGGTATGAGACCCAGGAACCAAATGTTTACTCTACGTTTTAAACGAGAGTAGTCT
>BLSH010440386.1:31985-42933 GCA_018402905.1 Glandirana rugosa
AATCCCCACATGAGTGAAAACGACGGTCAACAAATCTGTAATTACCGACACACAACTCAATAAAACTCCCCCTGTCTTTTAAATGTGATAATATCAGCTTGTATAATAGTGTAAATTTTCTGTCCCCCTCAAAATAACTCAACACACAGCCATTAATGTCTAAACAACTGGCAGCAAAAGTGAGTACACCCCTAAGTGAAAATGTCCAAATTGGGCACAATTAGCCATTTTCCCTCCCCGGTGCCATGTGACTCGTTAGTGTTACAAGGTCTCAGGTGTGAATGGGGAGCAGGTGTGTTAAATTTGGTGTTATCACTCTCACTCTCTCATATTGGTCACTGGAAGTTCAACATGGCACCTCATGGCAAATAACTCTCTGAGGATCTGAAAAAAAGAATTGTTGCTCTACATAAAGATGGCCTAGGCTATAAGAAGATTGCCAACACCCTGAAACTGAGCTGCAGCACGGTGGCCAAGACCATACAGTGGTTTAACAGGACAGGTTCCACTCAGTTCAGGCCTCGCCATGGTCAACCAAAGAGTGCATGTGCTCAACCTCATATCCAGAGGTTGCCTTTGGGAAATAGACATATGAGTGCTGCCAGCATTGCTGCAGAAGTTGAAAGGGTGGGGGTGTCAGCCTGTCAGTGCTCAGACCATACACTGCACACTGCATCAAATTGGTCTGCATGTCTGTCGTCCCAGAAGGAAGCCTCTTCTAAAGATGATGCACAAGAAAGCCCGCAAACAGTTTGCTGAAGACAAGCAGACTATGAACATGGATTACTGGAACCATGTCCTGTGGTCTGATGAGACCAAGATAAACTTATTTGGTTCAGATGGTGTCAAGCGTGTGTGGCGGCAACCAGGTGAGGAGTACAAAGACAAGTGTGTCTTGCTTACAGTCAAGCATGGTGGGGGGAGTGTCATGGTCTGAGTCTGCATGATTGCTGCCGGCTCTAAGGAGCTACAGTTCATTGAGGGAACCATGAATGCCAACATGTATTATGACATACTGAAGCAGAGCACGATCCCCTCCCTTCAAAGACTGGACCACAGGGCAGTATTTCAACATGATAAAGACCCCAAACACACCTCCAAGACGACCACTGCCTTGCTAAAGAAGCTGAGGGTAAAGGTGATGGACTGGTCAAGCATGTCTCCAGACCTAAACCCTATTGAGCATCTGTGGGGCATCCTCAAACGGAGGGTGGAGGAGCGCAAGGTCTCTAACATCCACCAGCTCTGCGATGTCATCATGGAGGAGTGGAAGAGGACTCCGGTGGCAACCTGTGAAGCTCTGGTGACCTCCATGCCCAAGAGGGTTAAGGCAGTGCTAAATAATGGTGGCCACACAAAATACACGTTGGGCTCAGTTTTGACATTTTCACTTAGGGGTGTGCTTATTTTTGTTGACAGCAGTTTAGACATTAATGGTTGTGTGTTGAGTTATTTTGAGGGGACAGCAAATTTACACTGTTATAAAAGCTGTACACTCACTTTACATTGTAGCAAAGTGTCATTTCTTCAGTGTTATCACATAAAAAGATAGAATAAAATATTTACAAAAATGCGAGGGGTGCACTCACTTTTGTGAGATACTGTATATATACAGTGTTTGACACATGCAAAAATATACATTATTTTGATTTCATCTGGAAGGTTGTAACCATATACATATTCTTAGAATGATGTATTATATAATTTTTACAACCAAGGCTTTACAGATGGTATTCATCAATCATGTTAAAGACAGTCAGGCCAGAACAGTCTCCCAATCTTTATCGTATGGGTTAGACTGAGGGGGTCACGTCTCTGTGAAAAACTCATGGCCTGTTTAAAACAGACACATAATTATAGACTTTTCTGGACTGACAAACACACAAAGAACTTTCTGACAAGAACCCAACTCTATGTTTTTATGTTATCGGTAATTTATATTCTCTGTTTTATTATTATTTCCTGTTATCATTTGCTATTTTAATTAAATACATTTTTATTTTTTAGAATGGAAGTACTTTCCATCTTTGAATGCTTCTCTTCCATAAAGGTATTTACCAAGAACTATATTTAACAGCTAATGCTAGAGGTTGATCACATTACCAATGTCTCAGTACTGGTCTTGTGGCCTCTGGTGAAGTGTAGGATCAATGTTTGGACAAAACTACTGGTTGGCTTATCTATATATATAGTATCTCACAAAAGTGAGTACACCCCTCACATTCTTGTAGATATTTTATTCTATCTTTTCATGTGACAACACTGAAGAAATTACACTTTTCTACAATGTAAAGTAGTGAGTGTACAGCTTGTATAACAGTGTAAATTTGCTGTCCCCTCAAAATAACTCGACACACAGCCATTAATGTTTAAACCGCCGGCAACAAAAGTGAGTACACCCCTAAGTGTAAATGTACAAATTGGGCCCAAAGCGTCAATATTTTGTGAGGCCACCATTATTTTCCAGCAGTGCCTTAACCCTCTTGAGCATGGAGTCCACCAGAGCTTCACAGGTTGCCACTGCAGTTCTCTTTCACTCCTCCATGACGACATCACGGACCTGGTGGATGTTAGAGACCTTGCGCTCCTCCACCTTCTGATTGAGCATGCCCCACAGATGCTCAATAGAGTTTAGGTCTGGAGACATGCTTGACCAGTACATCACCTTTACCATCAGCTTCTTTAGCAAGGGGCGGTTGTATTGGAGGTGTGTTTGGGGTTGTTATCATGTTGGAATACTGCCCTACGGCCCAGTCTCCGAAGGGAGAGGATCATGCTCTGCTTCAGTATGTCACAGTACATGTTGACATTCATGGTTCCCTCCATGAACTCTAGCTCCCCAGTGATGGCAGCATTCATGCAACCCCAGACCATGACACTCCCACCACCATGCATGACTGTAGCCAAGACACACTTGTCTTTGTACTCTTCACCTGGTCACAGACACTTGACACCATCTGAACCAAATAAGTTTATCTTAGAGATGATGCTTCGGCTATTCCATCATTCTTATATACTGTATCTCCAAAACGCTCATACCTTATGGGCCTAAGCTCCTCTTCTTGCTGCCTGAAACATGGACAATTAGATGCAGACTTGTTCCATGCCTTCTGGGCGTGTCCCAAGATTAAACAATTTTGGAACACAATTGTGCATTATGCTACCACACACTTAGTAAACTATTTACCTCTAACCCCTGAATTTGGCCTAATCAACATCAAAGGTGTTAAAATCTCAAGAGGATGTAAACAACTCCTAGTTGTCATATTCCTTGTAGCACTAAAAAACATTTTGCATAAGTGGTTGTACCCAGAATCCCCCACCATTTCTTTGTTTATATACAAACCCTCTTATGTTTTCCGCATGGAATTGGTGGAGGCCTCCTTACATAAGGAATCACAGGTCCACTAATTCTTTGATATCTGGGATGAACCTTTCATACAAACCTTGCCTGCAATCCATAGTGCAATGTTTTCAATATACCCAATGGTTTCAAACCAGACTGTTAACCAATGAGCCTCCAATTGATATCCTACCCTCCACTTAAAATCAATATATATTTTTATGCTTTAACAGCTAAAGCCTCCCCTCCATCATCTGCTAGTTGTTAAACCAACCGCCATCCGTCTTTTGTTTTTTAAAGTGGAGGTCCGCCACCTGCTGCCGTTCCTTTATAAATTAAAAGTCAGCAGCTACTGTATGCTACTGTATGTCTAACTTGAGGACACTTACCTGTCCTGGAGTCCGACATTGAGGCTAAGGAATCCGGACGTGTAGCCATTTGGCTTCACAGCCGGGTCCCTACTGCGCAATACGAAAGCCACCGCTGCACTTTCCCATTTGCGGCAACGGAAGAGGAGGAGGGAGCCTGGCTGCTGACGGCCGCGGCCCTGGGCTCCCGGATGTGTGGAAAAGGACACCTGTCAAAGACAGGTGTCCTCTTTCCCCTCCCCCCGAAAGGTGCCAAATGTGACCCCTGAGCGGGGGAGGAATCCGACCAACGGAAGTTACACTTTTGGGTGGAACTCCCCTTTAATGTCCATCCTTCAACCCAGTACTGATATCTGGTTTTCAAACTATACTGACAAACTGTATCCTGTCAATTTTGTATTGTTTTACTGGCCAAATAGTGTGGCATTTTTCATTGTTAACTGCATTCTCACATCAAAAATATAATGAAATAAATAAAAAAAAGATGGATAGGTAACTTTTAACTGAATATAGGTCCACTTTAATATATAAATACATTTTCATCCCCTAAACCAAAAACACCTAACACCGGTGGAGAGAAGCACAGGCTAAGGTTTTCCCCTGATTTCAATTTGTTGCTGTCCACTACACCATATTTTAATTATGTTACATCTAGATTATAATCGTTTGATTGAGCAGCCATTTTCATAAAGGTGCAGTAACTTTACGAATGTTTAATCCAAGTCTGTAGTAACAAGATAAGTTGACATGTCATGACACAAATCTGTCTGAGGTTATCTATGACAATGATCAGTTGCCAGCAAATCTTATTCTGAAAAATAATCATTTTACTTTTGCATGTGAGAAAACAGATAAAATAAAATAAAAAATCCATTCAATATGTTATTAACAGATAAACAAATAAACAAACTGTACCTGAACTCAACATCCTAAACAACGCAAGCAGAACATTAGGTATTCCACCAGCATGCCTCCCGCACAAGACATTTCCACTAATGTAACTTCTACTTAATTCTTTCATGCCAGTTGACAGAACTAAAAATGAATTGTTACAGATAAAATAATGATGATAGAAAATAATTACACGAACAAGATTGCTGGTTATTATATATGCTTAACGAGACTTTGCAATACACAGACTGCATTCTACATTAATACAATTCTTATCCTCAGACAAGGCCATACAAATAATTACTACAAATGTTTGCAGGTGCATTGAGCAGGCACAGAAAATAGATACCCGAGTTTTAGGAAGAGTTGGGACATATCATTTGAATTCTATGTTTTTATGCTGTGAAATATATATATATTTTCTTTTGGAGATGGCTAGTTAGATGGGAGTTAGGGAGGCATTGTATTAGGATGTCTGATTTTGACCTTGATTAAAACTGAAGGCACTTCACAAAGTTGGCATGGCTATTACCATTATAATCTGTGAGTGAATTGTATTATTTTGTGAAGTCTATTGGCTGGCTTTCTTTGGAGAACTTAGATTACAATCATACAGAAGCCGTCGTTGAGACCGTAATGAAGATCCAGTGATATACTGGAGACTATGTACTTTTAAATAGAGAATACTTGATTATTGTTCCCATGTATTGTACAGAAGGTTTTGTCTTGTGAATTCAACGCTATATAAAAGTATATAAGTATGAACACCAACCTTCTGGGTGACATTTACTTGCTCATTGTCATATAAAAAACGATATCTATTAAAACATAAAGGAATACAAAAGCCTCCTGGAATTGCTTAATTTGTCTATATGTTTGTTCTTTACAAGATACAATCAGGTTTTAGTTTAATGATGAAAAAAATAGATTCAGGGCTTCATTAGGAATAAAAGGCAGACAGCTACCAATATTCAGAGCAGATGGTATCTTTCTAATTTCCTTATACACATTTGCAACACAAATAATTGTTGAAAGGAATAGAACAGCATGTTTTGATATTTTGTATTTAGTCGTAGAAAAAATATTCTGTGCTCTTTAACCCAATGTCATGCAAAGAAGATGGTGCATCTTATTCAGTCCAATGAATGTAGATGAAAATGTTCATTTTAAAATGTTTCAGCATCAAGAAATATCTAAAGAATGAGATAAGCATAAGTCACTGTCATGTATCTATGTAGCTTCAACATATTGAACAGCAATCTCCAAAGAATGTCAGACCATTAACATCAATCCCCTGCCCCTGTTGCAGAAATACTACAGGAAAACGGGGCTCATTTTGGGATCAGATGTGATCTTGTTGTCCACACTGGCATCCATATTTTGCGAAGGCCTAAACTGGCCTCTGATCATAGTAATCTTTTCCATAAATATATGTGGAGTCCTCCCATCAATGCTGCTTGCCCAGAATATGTACCTGACAGATGCATTAAAGCCTAAATCCATCTTTGCTATCACTTTAAATAGGTAAGGGGAAATAGCAATTATTTTATTTACTAATAGGTATGGCCATGGTCAGTACTGTACAAACTACATGTAGCTCCTGTATTCCAGGTGCTTCCCATCAAATTCCCAGAACAAATTTTGAGTCAGGTTTAGCGCTGCTCAGCCATTCACACACATAAATAATTTTGATTTTTTTTTTCTTAGGTATTTAGCACCAACAATTTACACAGTGCTTTACATATACCGTATATTGTACATTCACATCAGTCCCTAACCTCAAGGAACTTACAATCTAATGTCCCTAACTCACATTCATACATACACATACTAGATTACATTTAGACAGGAGCCTATTAACCTTACCATTTGGAGTTTGAGAGGAAACCTTTTTTTTATGAATGAATATAAGGCTTCCTCTGATTAGCTGATGTGGTGAGATGGGTGGATGATGTCACAATCTTCACCTGAGCCATTCAGAGAAAGCCTTGTATTCATTGATAAAATAAATAAATACAAGGATTGCTGTGAATGGCTAAGCAGCACCCAGCCCAACAAAAATTTGTTCTTGGAACCAGACATGAATCTCTGTACCGCTACTGGAACACAGCACTGTATACTGCATGATGCTATACACTGTTTATACAGCACTGACAGCAGCCACATATATTAGTAAAGGAAATTATTTATTTCAAAAAGAACTCCAAAATATTAAAAGTCAGCAGCTACAAATACTGTAGCTGCTGAATTTTAAAAAACAGGGGATCCAACACTGACATCACCCTGGCCAGTTGTTCAACAGTCTTTGGGTCCCCGGTGCTGCCATCTTGGGTGTGGGAAGCTGGCTGTGACTGGCTCACAGCCGACTCCCCCCTATGCATGCACAAGTTGTGCCACTCTTTCTAAATTATTATTATTATACATGATTCATATAGCGCCAACAGTTTGCATAGCGCTTTATGCTAGGGCACACAGTTCAACTACAATATAATTCAATACAGGAGGAAGCAGAGGGCCCTGCTAATTAAAACTTGCAATCTAAGAGGGAGGGTCAAGTTATACAAATGGTAATAACCGCGAGGTATGAGCTGATGAAGAAAATAAAAGAACAGTTGTTAGGTGAGGGCAAGATAGGCTTCTCTGAAGGGAAGTGGATAGTGTTGGAGATAGTCGAACAAATTGGGGTATGGAATTTGAAAGGACCTGCATCCAACTGGGACCTGTGACATGTCCCAGGAGATTGTGGGCAGGGTGGTGAAGGCCGGAAGTGGAAGCAAATACTTGTCAAAACTATGTACCTTCTTCCTAAAAAAAAGGCCATATATGGGAGGGGGGGGCGGTGAGGAGGAAAAGTGTAGATGCAAACACATGGCTACATCATTCTGCTGGAAAAAAAGATTTAGGGCTCATTCACGCTCCATGTTCAGGCTTTAGGAGGGTTTACAGCACTGTTTGCCATTTTTTTTTACTTTATGTAAGTGTCACAGAATGATAATTTATTAATGTCTATGCATCACAGCTCAGCTGCGCATAGAAATTAATGGAGAAATTAAGATTTTCACTTTCAATACATTTGGAGGATTATCTAGTTACACAATTAACAATCACATAATGAAATGTCAGTGGTGAACACTATAGGGCCATGTCCATGTGCATGGAAATAACAGGCTTACAAGAAGTAATGTGCTCAGGATGCACTGTTTAGATCTGGGTTGCGAGGCGTTAACAGAACTTATCCCATTCAGAATAAAGGAGGGAGGTTATTTTTCTCTAGTTAGGTGGAATCGAAAATGTTTGCATCTTGGGGGATTTTTTTCTTCTGGTTTGATGTCAGCAGCTGTGTAAGTTTAAAAACACCTATGCAATATGAAATGGAGATTTTAGCATAGCTCTGGTCTGTTGAAGAAAAACTAATACAGTATGCATTTTTCCACATAGCATTGCTCTGCTTCTGAGAGCTCTATATTCTAGTGTGAAGGGGCACATAGAAAACAAATGTTTTCTGTGTGTCCTTGCAGACTTGCACTTTTTTTAGTACAGAAAAATGCAGGTCCCTGCACACAGTGTGAACAAGCCATTATCTTCAGTAAACATAACCCATCTTACTGACATTTTTACATGATCTCTAGCTACAAGTACAAATGAATTATGTTTAGTGAAAGTGCAGTAATAGTTCAGATAAACTCATCATAGCAGTTCATGAAATAAGCTCAGGTCAGTATAAAGGCAGAAAAGTAATCAGGGGAAAAGTGGCTTGTATTTATATTTACTGGATCAAGTCATGTTGAAAGATCTGCATTCATGGAATATTGATTTTCTTGGAGTATCTCTTTAAGAGAAAATTTCTTAAAGTGGATGGAAACCTGATTCATGGAATTTGAGCTGGGCACATAGATCTGCAGTGTTTTATTATCTCTCATCAAAGCACCCTTAGCTATCTTTTGTTCCATTCTTCTGTTATCAGCCTGACAAGTTATCCGTCACATATGATAAAAGCAACAGTTTGGGGCTGGGGAGGGAGCTATAAATAGATTAGCACAGTGCTTATTATACAAAGAAGAGAGCTGCAAGTCTCTACCTATGAGGAGTGGGGGGGGGGGGTTCTTTTCTTGGCTGTATTCACAGACTTCATGCAATGCTAAGAAGGAAGAGAAAATTCCTAGCACAAAGAACACTTTCTATAGGATATATACAGATGAAGACAGAAGATATACATGTAATATTTATATAGGGAGATTTGATTTGTCTCTGTGTATCATCTGAGGCTGTTCACTTCACTGGGTATACAGTATCTCAAAAAAGTCAGTACACCCCTCACATTTTTGTAAATATTTTATTATATTTTTTCATGTGACAGCATTGAAGAAATTACACTTTGCTACAATGTAAAGTAGTGAGTGTACAGCTTGTATAACAGTGTAAATTTGCTGTCCCCTCAAAATAACTCAACACACAGCCATTAATGTCCAAACCATTGGTAACAAAAGTGAGTACACCCCTAAGTGAAAATTAACAAATTGGGCCCAAAGTGTCAATATTTTGTGTGGCCACCATTACTTTCCAGCACTACCTTAACCCTCTTGGGCATGGAGTTCACCAGAGCTTCACAGGTTGCCACTGGAGTCATTTTCCACTCCTCCATGACAACATCACAGAGCTGGTGGATATTAGAGACCTTGCGTTCCTCCACCTTCCATTTGAGGATGCCCCACATATGCTCAATAGGGTTTAGTTATGGAGACATGCTTGGCCAGTCTATCACCTTTACCCTGAGCTCCTTTAGCAGGGCAGTGGCCATCTTGGAGGTGTGCTTGGGGTCGTTATCATGTTGGAATACTGCTTAAGGCCCAGTCTCCGAAGAGAGGGGATCATGCTCTGCTTCAGTATGTCACAGTACATGTTGACATTCATGGCTTCCTCAATGAACTGTAGCTCCCCAGTGCTGGAAGCACTCATGCAGCCCCAGACCATGACACTCCCACCACCATGCTTGACTGTAGGCAAGACACACTTGTCTTTGTACTCCTTACCCTGTTGTCGCCACACACGCTTGACACTATCCAAATAAGTTTACCTTGGTCTAATCAGACCACAGGACATGGTTCCAGTAATCCATGTCCTTAGTCTGCTTGTCTTCAGCACACTGTTTGCGGGCTTTCTTGTGCATCATCTTTAGAAGAGGCTTCCTTCTGGGATGACAGCAATGTAGACCAATTTGATGCAGTGTGCGGCGTATTGTCTGAGCACTAACAGGCTGACCCCCCACCCCTTCAACCTCTGCAGCAATGCTGGCAGCAAATATTTCCAAAAGACAACCTCTGGATATGATGCTAAGCACGTGCACTCAACTTCTTTGGTCGACCATGGCGAGGCCTGTTCTAAATGGAACCTGTCCTGTTAAACCGCTGTATGGTTTTGGACACCGTGCTGCAGGTCAGTTTCAGGGTCTTGGCAATCTTCTTATAGCCTAGGCCATCTTTATGAACAGCAACAATTCTTTTTTTCAGATCCTCAGAGAGTTGTTTACCATAAGGTGCCATGTTGAACTTCCAGTAACCAGTATGAGAGAGTGAGAGCGATAAAACCAAATTTAAACACATCTGCTCCCCATTCACACCTTGTAACACTAACGAGTCACATGACACCGGGGAGGGAAAATGGCTTATTGGGCCCAATTTGAACATTTACACTTAGGGATGTACTCACATTAATGGTTGTGTGTTGAGTTATTTTGAGGGGACAGCAGATTTACACTGTTATACAAGCTGTACACTCACTACTTTACATTGTAGCAAAGTGTCATTTCTTCAGTGTTGTCACATGAAAAAATATAATAAAATCTTTACAAAAATGTGAGGGGTGTACTCATTTTTGTGAGATACTGTATGTGAGGGTTCACATCTGTTTTAAGCATGCAATTTCATTAAAAAAATCACATCAAAACAACACTAAATTGGGGTAAAAATTATGAAGGTTCTTAAAAGGATTGTTTTAATGCTGTGCATTTCGCATGTCAGTATTAAAAATGGGGTTAAATCACAACAAAACTACACTAAAAAAATTACTTTAACGTACGAATTTTGTCTACACTTGGGAGTGTATGTCATAGAGTGTTTTTACTCATGTGGGGAGTGTAAAAACATTTCTAAAATAATATAAAAAAGTACACTGTTGTGACTTCTTTACTGTGAAACGATGTTACATTTCATCACTCACATGTCGAACATATTGTCACATTTAGACGACAGGGGAGTTTTATTGAGTTGTGTGTTGGTAATTACACTCATGTAGGGATTCACATTTACAAGTTTAACCCGGGTTATTCGGTAAAAGGGAGGGGCCACAG
>BLSH010440386.1:49490-60890 GCA_018402905.1 Glandirana rugosa
CCTCTTACGTAACGTTATACCGATGGACCTCAACAAGACGTGTGTCTCACACATGACAGGTGAGGGGTCTTTGTATTAGAGGACGAACACACTAACCGAGTGGTTAAAGGGGACTTCAGACGGATTCTATGTTCAGTCTAAAATCCGTAGGGGACGTTGTTTTTACATTAAAAACCTCTACATGAAAGTCATCCTTGTGCAGATTTCCCTACGTCCGGGTCGTCGAAAGTAGTAATCACGGGTCGTCCACGAGTGGACTGTCAATTAATACTTTGGTGAGGGTAATCTGAGTAAGTCATGTCTCCGTGTCTCTTTGTGTCTCCCTAAAGAAGGCTTATTTTTTTATCCTTAGACGTTGTTTCAAACAATATTAGGAACGTTACATGTATCCAGTGGGTCCCCCTTTACAAAAAAAGAGTTGTTTTCACCTCAATAGGAAATTGGTGAGCCAATCACACAAGCAGGAGATTATGTTTCTGGGGAGTGGACAGTACACACTCTGTGTGCAGAACAACTCCAGGTAGCCATATTGCAATGCATTCTCCGGAAATTACATCAACTGCAGATTGAAAAGGAAAGGTATTTTTAATAACATTCAATTACAATATGATTAGTGTCGCAATTATATCCGCTATATTATTTTTTCTTTATTTGCTATTTTTTTCCCCATGAAAGTGGAGTTACCCTTTAACTTTCTAGCTGTTTCTTGGTTGTATAGACAGGATACACATTTTTCTGAATAGTTTGCAATGTGCAACTAGGGGACAGATGTAGGGACAATTTTTTAAAACCTATTAACATACAGTGTACCACCCAAGTCCTAAGATCTTTAACCCTTTGTTGAAGTGCCCGTCCAGTTTATATCTGATAATAAGATCTGCCAGCATGCTATAGGCCAGGTTAATTATATTAAACATACGTTCCTAGTCCCCTTCTCAACATTATATAGAAGGGAAAAACATTTACGCAATTGAAAAGGTAAGCAGGATTTTTCAAAAATATTTTTAAGCTATGCTATTTAAATGGTAGCATATAAAGTAGCTGTTATCCCTATTTGGCTACAAACTTATAACGGGCAGCACAGTGGTTAAAGTAGAAATATAGGCATTTTTTTTTCCATATTGGATAGAGTAAGGGCTTTTGTTTCGCCAACTGTGTCCCATTGTGAAGATTTCCCTTCACTTCCTGTCTCATAGCCAAACAGGAAGTGAGAGGAAATCCCTGCAAATAAGGGTATTCCTTGGGGACCCCTCACCAGAACTAGTGTCCCTACTGGAATATTTCCCCTCTATTACATTTCTGGGGACAACCCAACGTTTTTGGAACTTCATTTACTTATACTTTCAAAGATAACAGTAAACAGGATAAACAAGAGGGTGAATCTCCTCCAGGGGCACAGACAGCAATAAAAGCTGACAAGCATTCTTATCCCTCTCCCCTCTATCCAAAACAAAAAAAAGTTTTGCCTTTAGTTATGCTTTAAGTGGTGAGCTTTTTCACCTAGCAGCACTAGGGTCATCAGTTCGAAACCCAACCATGACACTACCTCCTGGAGTTTGCATGTTCTCCCTGTACCTATAAACTGTACAACTCAATTGAAGAAAAAAATGAAATCTTTTAGGGGGGGAGGAGTAAAAATAAAAAACTAAAATAATCTGGTTTCATAAGTGTGCACACCCTCTTATAATTGGGGATGTAGCTGGGTTCAGAATTAAGCAATCACTTTCAAACTCGTGTTAAATAGGATTCAGTACACACTTGCCATCATTTAAAGTGCCTTTGATTAACCCCAAATAAAGTTCAACTGTTCTAGTAGGTCTTTTCTGATACTTTCGTATGTTGGATCATGTAATTTGCGTACTGACATGCACTAAACGATCGTACGACCAAGGCCATTCCTAACTTCTGAGTATGCGTGTTTTGCACAGTAGAACTTGTTGGACCAACTTCTCTGTTCACACGATACAATGGTTGTACGACCGCTTGTTGGTACAACCAAAGTTTTCTAGTTTGCTCATACAACTTCTGTTGTACGACCGTCGTATGTAGGCTGTTATAATCACATGTACTAACAGTCGGATGATCATACAACGAGTGGTTGTACGACCGTTTGCATACGATCGCCGAACCGGGTGTACGAGGCTTTACTCACATCCTACAGCAAAAGCCATGGTCTGCAGAGAGCTTCCAAAGCATCATAGGGATCTCATTGTTAAAAGTTATCAGTCAGGGGAAGGGTACAAAAAAAAAAGACATTAGATATACCATGTGTGATGATATCACGTGTGAGACACACACAAAGTCATGATATCACGCGTGAGACGCCAGCAAGGCTGCCCCACTTTTGGAAAGCAACTCCATTTTGTGATGGTCAGCCATTGCAGTTTGAACATAGGACAAGACTCCTCATTCCCCCTCCTTTTTGGCCAGATCAACTTCAAAGGGGGCCATCTGATCATGGTTTATGACTGGTCAGGAAGAATCGGCCTGTTCGCTTATCTTAAACAAACATAAACCAAACTGATGTTTGGACATGCGAGCACATAAATTACCCAGGCAACTCTAACCTCGGGAAGACCCTCTCCCTGTCTTAAAACTTACCCAAAAAATATATAAGTTCATAATTTCAGTTAGAAGTATGCCATAGTGATAAAACGTACATATTTGAATGTAGAATTTCGGCCCGGATAATTCAAGTATAAACATTCCCCCCTTGTTACCCAAGGAGGGATAGAACTAGTCTATTCCCTCCCCAGGGTCCTAGAAGGTCTCAGAACTCTCATGTTTGGAGTCATTTGAAAGCTTTATGCATGCTGAGATTGAATTTCTTACTGGGAGATTTGCCAGGTGGCCCAATCTTGAAATATGCTTTTCATATTCAATGCATGAATTATGCAGCATGTATTGCAATGGCCCGTCCTGGACATTGTCTAAGAAAACGCCCACTCATGCAAATGACCAGAGGTATATGGCTCCAACCCTTGTCATCCAGAGAAAAGGGATTGCCAAGATCAATTGTCAGTTCTCAATTACCATCAATGAAACAAAATCAGAGAACCAGGAAATAATCTTCGAACACTGATTAGGCACGGACATTTCAAACGCAAGTATTTCATTCTGTTCCTTTGCTGTATATTTTGTCTCACTATTTTGCAACCTTCTTTTATTTTTCTATAAATATTTTACTGCACCTAAAACTTGACCTTTTCATTATTAAACCTTATTTTGAAAAGTGTTAATTTTGTCCCTAAAGCTCTTAATGCAACTATCACGAATCTGTTCCTCTGAAGAGCGCTACTGTTTTTTAAAATAACGCATCTGGATATACCTGTCTGCAGTGAAAGCGGGTGTTACAGGTGGTTATTCTGAAATACTGGTATTGCTGAAATTCTGAGTTCCTCTCGCTCGGGTTTCCAAAAGTAGTGGTGGTGGCAGTGAAAGGGTTAATTGTTTCAATTAGCCTGGTAACAATCGCTCTCAGGCGGCTGGCATTTAGACAGTGGTCCTGCAAACTGGGAAATCTTTGTGCTGAAAGCAGCTGAGAGTGGCATTGTTACATTCATGACAAGCATGGTATTAGATCAGGGGGGTCCTCAGTCGCCTGTCGGTGAGGAGGGCAGCAATCTGATACCTGCATTCATAACACCATGGAACACAGTGAAGGCAGTCATCATCAAGTGGAGAAAATATGGCACAACAGTGACATTACCAAGAACTGGACATCCCTCTAAAATTGATGAAAAGACAAGAAGAAAACTGGTCAGGGAGGCTGCCAAGAGGCCTACAGCAATATTAAAAGAGATGCAGGAATATCTGGCAAGTACTGGGGGGGAGACAGGAGCGCCAGACCTAAGTGCAGTATGCCATCAGGGAATTTATAAAAAGAAAGCTAAATGCATACTCACAGGCATGAATAAAAACAAGCACATCATGAGAAGTCCGGGTCCAGGGCCATGTCACTTGTTCCAGGGCTGTGGTCTTGCTGGGGCTGTGTATGCCGATGAGCAGATGGAGGCTGTGCTGTGGTGGAACGCACTGGGAGCAGGAAGTACCAGAACGTCCTGTGAACAGGAAGTGTCATTGGTGCTGTATCAGGCAAATGGGATGACGCGTTTCAATGCACTCTGCATTTTCCTCAGATCCTATTCCACTCAGGAGCAAGGGGGACTGTTATAGGCTGCCTGGGGGGTGGGAACTAATCCTCACCGAGCAGAGGCAAGCCCACAGTTAACTCCGTGTCCCACCTTGGAGTATACAGGCTAAAAGACATGAACACCGGACTGTAAAGCAATCAGATAAAAATAAAGTAAATGGATCACTATTACTCATTTCTGCTAATATTGCATGGGTATCCATGAGTTAACATTATATATCAATCATTTTACACAGAGGTAAATCCATATCACATAAGTATAGGTCCGTTGAGTCATACCAAAGAAAACACATTTTATGAAATCCTAACACCATGAGTAGATTTGGGAGTATATTTGTATAATAACAAAGTGAGAAGCGACGGAATCAAAATAAATCTTAATTGTGCAGTGTGGAGCTGCAACTTCCTACTAAGGATTATTATTTCAGTTCTTCTAATGGAGTTGGACACTTACCATTCCATGATTGGAATGGTACCAGAGCCTGATTTACTTAAAGGATATACACAACAAGAGCAATGAGAAATTTCTATGAAGACTATAGTCAGAGCTGATTTGTGAGTTCACATCCATGTTTGCAAACCCCACGAATACAAACATAAGTGGTATTAAACCCCAAAACAAGAATGTAACATAGAAATGCAACTAATCCTTAAATGTGATGGATACATTTGTTTTTTTTTGGGGGGGGGGTAATTTCCTTTTTCTTTTTCTTTTTTTTACCTACTAATCCATGCAGCGTATTGCCTTAGGACGGGTTCTCTATCTATGAAGGGTCACACCTGGACAGCAGTACCGTCTAAAGATGGTATTTTTAGATACACTAGTAGAAGCCCTGGGCAAAGAAGGTATTTAGCTTTAAAATATACACACACTGTATCTAATATATTCCTGAAACAAAGAGGATAAAGAGGATAAGCGCATACTGTTAGGCAGGTTAATTTGGTTAGTCGCAGCTGGCCGGTAAGTAGAGCTTGGTATTTGCCTTGGACTTATCCCTGGCCCTTGCTTTTGCTGTTTGTTGCCCTCCAATGCTCCTTGCTGCAAAGGCCAGTTATAGGTGTAGGCAGCGGTCATTGTTTGGTATGTTTGTTTTTTGGTCAGGCAACGCATTGACATCTTTGCAGCCATTGTGCTATATGCTGGGTGTTCAATGTGCCCCTGCACCTTTAAGGAGGAGTGGGGCCCCCTTCAGACCATCTGCCTTCACTTATCTTATTAGAATGCATGTGCTTCCACTGTGGAGTCTCTTACAAGTCAGAGATAGGACTACAGATCACAGGGTGCCTTGGCGGGGCCTGTAGCTTACGCATGCATTTGCAAACTTGTGCAACTAAACCCCTGTTTTTAAACGCATACTGTTAGACAGGTTAATTTGGTTAGTCGCAGCTGGCCGGTAAGTAGAGCTTGGTATTTGTTTTTAGTAGATTGATTTTACATAAATGGCTAACAAATTAAAGCATAACTCCTGCTTAACACATTTTAGTTACACACTAATTTAGTTACATATTACAATTGTAGGTGTTTAGAGTCTAAAAGTGAAATATATTCAGTGCAGATCCTGATAACAGGTACAATGGTTTGCAAGCTGAACACTCCAAGGTCAAGAGACAACACCTCGTAAGCAGTATTAGAGAAATATCAGTGCAGTGCTAAGCATATAGGTGTTTAGAGTGCCAACTCGTACTTTGTCTGCCTAGCTCAGTGGTTCTCAGCTCCGGTCCTCAGGACCCACTAACAGGCCAGATTTTAAGTATTACCTTGGGGAGATGCAGACCAGAATACTGCAATCACTGAGCAGCAAATGATATCACCTGTGGTATCTTGCAAACCTGGCTTGTTAGTGGGTCCTGAGAACAGGAGTTGAGGACCACTGGCCTAGCTGCTGAAATGTGTTGATGGTCACGTGAGATGTAAATGTCCAACTGACTTCCCAGAACCATATCTGCTGTATTTGTTAGCAGCTCAGTTCAGCAGCTACTGCCTTTGCCCTCAGACAGGGAACCAAGGCCATGAACGAATTGTCCAGTTGCCATCTAAAATAGTTATTATTTGGTTCAGTGAGCTCTAATTTTCATTGTGCATTCAATGAAATGCAGTGGGTTTGATTTATTAAAGACAACTAGACTGTGCACTTTGCAAGTGCAGTTGCTCCAGAGCATAGAAAATGAAGTGAAGCTTCACTTTGCAAAGAATACCCAATCACATGTAAGGAAACAGAAAAACAGCATTTGTGCTTGAACATGTTTGGATGATGAAAGTTAGCAGAGCTTCTCCTCATTTAGAAAGCTACAGAGCAACTGCATTGCAGAGTACACAGCGTATTTTCTGATAGTAAATCAACCCCAAAGGTTTGCACATCTAAGACATGTTTTGTTTGCTTTGTCTGCAATATCCAGCCCAGTCCCAGAAATGACAGGATGACATTTTGCAATTCAGTATTGCTTTCTTCCTGTCTTGAGTCAAATGTTTCAATCATGGGAGATTTAGTGTTCTAAAAACACACTTTCTTTGTGGTATTGCAGTTTGAATAGGAACACTCTGAATTATTCATCTCCAAAGAAATAGTGGCTTACCTGTATTTTCTCTTGTGCCAGCTCCCAGCAGCAAATCATCCACATGCTGCGGTAGGGCAACATCTTCTGGGCAACCAACTGCCTCAGTAATCCTTCATTGCTCTGCTGTTCTTGTTTGGGCTAGAGACCATGTTTTGAGGTAGCCATGTATATACTGCTGTAATTGAAAAGTAAAAGCAAACCAATGCTGGATTTTTGGATGTAGCGGTACTGTGAAAAGGGCTTCTGTCAGATCAAGATTTTTTTTTTTTTTAACTTTTTATAGTATAGATGTCCTAAGCATGTTTGAAGCCATTTACCATTGACTGACTCACTACCTCTGCTGGAAGTCTTTTCCAAGCTTCAACTACCTTTTAGTAAAATAATACTTTCTAATATTAGTTTTCAACTTTCCTCCAGTTAGTTTGAGGTCATGTCCCTGTGTTCTTGATCTTGGTTTCATATTCAAAACAATGCCATCTTGAACAATATTCACCCATTGGTGTATTTAAAGTGATCGTAACCCTTAAAAAACATGTTCTTGTCTCTTTAAGGTAAAATATATAGTACAGTGCTTTTGCCATGTCAATTGTCCCTTTCTTTGTTCTAATATACCTGAATAATCCTGTCTGTTCCTGCGTCCCCCTGTGTGTGCTGACCACACTTATCATGCCTACTGATCCCTGATAGCAAGGTCAGATTACATGCCTCCATCATTCTGCTGTGAATTTAACGTCTCTGCATCTCCCCCTTCTCCCCCTCCCTCTCTCTGTCACTTCTGTGGTCTGTGTGTGAACTGTGAAGCCGATCTCCTCCCTGCCCCTCCCCTCTCCTCCTGCCTTGGTCCTGCAGCTAGTCCTCCCCTTTGGTAAAGTGAAAAGTAGCATTTATAATATACTTTATCCTCTTTGTTTCAGGAATATATTAGATACAGTGTGTGTATTTTTTACATTTTAAAGCTAAATACCTTCTTTGCCCAGGGCTGCTGTGTGGTCGCATGCCCTCCCTCTGCTAGCTTGCATACGTCAGAGGGGAATCTCAGCTCCTCCCACTGTACTCCTTAAATCGAGAAGGAGAGCAAAGAGAGGACATGTGACCACACAGCAGAGCTGGGCAAATAAGGTATTTAGCTTTATAATTATAAAAAAAAACACATACACTGTATGTAATATGTTCCTAAAACAGAGAGGATAAAAGAATATAATAGATGTGGCTTTACATCCACTTTAATGGTTTTAATAATGTCTTTCCTTTCCCTTCTTTCCTTTAGGCTATATATATATAAGTTCCTGAAGCATTGCCTGATATGTTTTATCCCCCAGACCTTTCACCATTTTTGTTACTCATCTCTGAACTCGTTCTATCTTATCAATATCTTTTTGTAAGTGTGGTCTCCAGAACTGGACACAGTATTCAAAATAAGGTATCATGAAAGATTTATATAGGGAAACCTGGATCTCCTTCCTACTGCTGGTGGTGCTAGTGATGCATCCTGGCATTCTATTCACTTTTCCCAGTGCCTAATCACACTGTTTGCTTATTTTGGAATCATTTGAAATAAGTACCCCCAAATCTTTTTCCTCTGTAGTGCTGGTCAGCACTGTACCCCAATGTTATACTATGTCAAGGGATTCTTTTTCCCTAGGTGCATTATTCTACATTTAGAAACATTGAACTGCAGTCTCCACTGCTTTGACCAATCTTCCAGCAATGCCAAATCATGTTCCATGTTACAGACACCTTCAGGGATATCATCCCTATTGCACACCTTCGTTCCATCAGTAAAAATACATACCTTACTCAACAACCCTTTAGTTATATCATTTACATATAGATTAAATAGAACAGGACCCAGTACAGAGCCTTGTGATACACCACTAGCGCCTGATCTCTATTCCAGATGAACCCTATTTACAACCACACTCTGGGATCTATCCTTTAGCCAACTGCATATCCACTGAACCACCCAAGGGTTAAGTCCTAGCTTGTACAACTTTTGTATTGGATCATTATGTGCCCTCAGTAAGGCCATGCTGCTTTGGGTCCAGCAAGTTGTGTGTTTTTAGGTGATTAATGATCTTTCTTTTCAGGAGTGATTCTATTGACTTGACTACAACCAATGTTAAGCTCACTGGCCTGTAATTGCCAGCTTCTACCTTGCTGCCCTACTTGCTGCCTGTTTCTTTGAATCTCCTATATGCTGTTTTTTTTTTTTCATTTACTACCCTACTTACCTCTTTAGTGAACCAAACTATTTTTTTTCAGTTTATTCTTACTAAATTGCCTGACATATAATCTAATTGTCTCCAACATAATAGACTTTGACAGTGCCTACTGTTTACTTAGTCCTGCCATTTTACTCCAACATTTTGATACCTTTTTTAGAAATTCCCCCACTTCAGCAAAATGTGTCCTTTTGAAACCTAAATCCTTTGTTTTTGTATATGATTTTTTATTTTAACCACTTGACCTCCAGAAGATTTACCCCCCTTCATGACCAGACCATTTTTTGCGATACGGCACTGAATTACTTTAACTGGCAATTGCGCCGTCTTGTGACATTGTACTCAAATACAATGTATGTCCTTTTTTCCCACAAATACTGTAGAGCTTTCTTTTGGTGGTATTTGTTCAACTCTGTGTTTTTTATTTTTTTGCGCTATAAATAAAAAGAACCTGACAATTTAAAAAAAATTATTTTTTTTTAATTCTGCTATAAAACATATCCAATCAAAATATTGAAAAAAATCTAATTTCTTCATCAATTTAGGCCAATATGTAGTCTGTTACATTTTTGGTAAAACAAAAATTCCAATAAGCATATATTGATTGGTTTGTACAAAAGTTATAGCGTCAAACTATGGGACTATGGGATTTTTATTTTTTTAAATTTGTTTTTAGTAGTAATGGTGGCAGTCAGCGACTTATAGCGGGACTGCTATATTGCGGCGGACAAATTGGAACACTAACTGACACTTTTTGGGGACCAGTGACACTAATACAGTGATTAGTGTTAAAAAATATGCACTGTCACTGTACTAATGACACTGACTGGGAAGGGGTTAACTTCAGGGGTGTTCAAAGGGTTAACTGTGTGCCTAACCTATGTTTTCTCACTGTGGGAGAGGTGATTTTGGTATGGGAAGGCATTGATCCATGTTCCTGCTTTCGAACACAGGATCAATACCTTCACTACTGACAAAACAGCAATCTGCCTTGTTTACATAGGCAGATCGCCATTCTGCCTGTGTACTATACAATCAGTGGGTGCCGGCAGACATTGAGTCTGCGGTACCCACCCCTGGGCTCCTGCTGTGTGTGATCACACACACAGCGAGAGTGGGTCGCCGTCAGTGGCACTAGGTACTAGGTACGTGATCTGGCACAGAGTAAAAGGTGCATTTTTAAAATGCACCTTTTATATCTTCTAATAGTAGCACCAGCCAAACATCTTCCAACTTCCTTTGACACACCCACATGATTTCCTAAAGAAACACCTCTTGCAATTGAATCACCAACAAGAAGATAACTTCTCATTGTAGGAGCCATATTCACAAACTGTCACGGCACCTGAGGTCAGGTGACGGATGCGCACCGCAGGAGTGTGAATCGCACCGCAGAAGTGTGCGAAACGCACGCTAAGGTTGTGAAGTGCACGCAAGGTTGTAGACCTATGGCTGACTGCTACTAAGTAGTATTGGCTGATACAGGAAGAGGGCTCCCTAGAGCACGGACACTGAAACTCAGGGAGCTAGTGCATCGGTTTCCCCAGGGCACGGAGTCTAAGAGCAAGTGGGTGTTCACCAGAGCCTCTAGTGGTGAGGATGGATTTGGCTGCAACTGGATCCAGGTCGTGGCCCCAAGTGAGAGAGGGGAAGCAGCAGCACAGGAACAGAGAGAATAGTCAGAAGAATAGCGAAGGGTCATGAGAACCAGAAGACAGGAGAAACCGAAGACAAGCTGAAGGTCAAGGTATCAGGCAGGAAGGAATAGTCAGACAAGCCAAGGATCAATACATGGATAAGACTACAGAGAAACCAAGGGAGACAATCACACACAAGCCAAACACGGGCAAACTTTGATCAGCCATGAGGCCTTACACTGCCAGGTATATATCCTGTTACCAATTAAGGCCTGGGGCGGAGGTCAGCTGAGGAGGGCCTACAAAAGCTCACAGGTGAGGGAGGCCCGGCCTTTAACTAGACACATGCAGCAAAGGTAGGCAACAGATAAGACATGAACATTTGCTTAGGTTACATGACAGAATGTTTACTATGGTTTCATGACACAACACTTGCCTGGTTTCTAACCTCAGATACAACAGTTACTTTTGGCAAAGCAATTTTTTTCTCAAGTGTATCTAAATCCCAAAATGAAAATTATATATATATATATATTAGCTTACCTATTCTTAAATGTGGTGGCTGCACATTCTTTTTTAGGCTTTTTTTATATATTTACCTGCTGATCCAGTTTATATATTTCTCTTCTGTTGCATATTTACAGTCTCTTGCAGCTTATTTTAGCATTACATTTACTGAATATAATGTGCAACACTCCGGTGATGTCTGGGGCATCAGTTAAAGTGGAACTTCTGCTGGTTGGATTCCTTCCCCCCTCAGGTGTCACATTTGGCACCTTTCGGGGGGGGGGGGGGGAGAGGACTACAAGTACAGAATAGACAACGGATGGAA
>BLSH010440386.1:69156-80179 GCA_018402905.1 Glandirana rugosa
CCGCTCCCGCCCTCTCCACAGCCCAGCATTCCAGTGAGCACGGGGGGGGGCAGAGCAGAGTACTAGTGAGTGACAGTCAGCGGCTCTCTGCTCAGTGAGCCGTGAGAACCATCGGTGGTGTTAGATCGCTCGGTTCTTAGTGTTACAGTTGCCAGGGGACAGATGGCACATCCACCTAGGTATGTGTGATTCATAAAAAAAAAACAAAAAAAAAAAAACATATATCTCTTTTAAGCCCTGTAGACACAGGCTGAATGTCGGGTGACATCGGCCAGTTCAATAAAAAACGGCTAACATTTAGCCTGTGTGTATGGTAGCCAGTCTGACAGAAGCTGGCCATTTGGCTGACTTCTGTCGGATGAGCATGCTGGAAAACCAGCAGCCAACAGGCTCCCAATCAGCACTCTCAGTCAATGCCATCCCCCTGTCAGAACACAACAGCTCAGCAGGGAAGATCGCTGTACTAACGTCGGATCATCAGATCCTGACAACCCGCTGGGTTGAATGGAAATAAACTCATGGTGTGTACCAGACTTTAGGTAGGAACGGGTATGCTGTTCCTTCAGAGCGCATGCACCGGTGACATCGCCAGCTAGATGTACAGTAAATACCTTCTAAACGGTGTACATTTAGGAGATATTTACAGTACCTATAGGTAAGCCTTAATATAGGCTTACCTATAGGTAAAAGTCATGCATGGGAGATTACTCCCACTTTAAGCTTAACCATCAGGTCAAACCACAGTAAAAGCAAAACTACTGTACATCAGAGAGGGAAGCAGAAGAGGTATTTATGACTAAGAATGCTGCCTATACATGTAGTCAAAGTATCACATGATGCAAGAGATTTCAACATATTCAATAACCATGAGGTTTGTACAGTAAAAAAAAAAACTGAATATTCTGTTCAGGTTGTTAAGTTTATGGAACAAAGAACATATGCATGGCCCATGAAACTGTGTTCTCTAGAAATGCCTGGTGATATGTTGATATTTTTGTTTTTCAGTTATTGGTGATTTCCTGCTGAGCAGAGCAGAGTGGGCAGATGACAGGTCCATGTCCGCTCCAATTATGCAGAGTGGACAAGAACACAGCATGCTGTGCCCTATGGGTGGTCGGGTCTGTTTACACCCAACGTTCCTCTGATCCGATCCACCTAGACGGAGGGGAACAGATCTCCTTCTGTTCTTTTTTAATGAACCGGATCGGATTGGAAGTAGACACAAGTCTGTTCACACCCGCTGGTCTATAGGACAACCTGATCGGATCACCCTTGTGAAAGGGACCTAATGAGACTGTCAGTTTGCCCACCATTCCTCTTCCAAAGCTGTTAGGAAATACCCAGTACTTCCAGGTGTAGAGAGTAAGAGGTTTATCAAATGATGGGAAGGTTCTTCTTTTAAGAGAAGCTGTATTATTGCCCCTATTTCACACCGTGCAGTCTTGCTTCTGTCACTGTTAAGTGCTGTTTCCCAGGTCAGTCAGTGTGTATTTAACTGGACGTGTATACTGCCTCTGCTAGTTCTTTTCATGTGACCCTTTTTCTGTGCTACATCCTATCTTTCACCATGTTAATGACAGCTATGCATTTGCTGGCATCTTTGATCTTTGCATCTGCATTAATTCTGCCAAATGTGTCTCTATTTAAGAGGAATCCAGGTCCTGTTCTAAGCCCTCTGCAGGAGACTTAGGATGATCAGCAGTGGGAGTAGCCAATTGAAAGCCGATCTTATCTGTGTCTCAGCACCACAAACTGAAAATGCTATTTTATTTATATTCATTATTCAAAACAAACTCGCCCATTCATCCATGTCTCCATGTTTTATTTTGTTGAGAAATCACTTTGACCCCCCCAGCATTCCTAGCCATTGCCATTTTGAGCAAGGGCAATGATTCATGTAGCATTTAGTTCCTGGGATCCATCTGCCCTTAGTTCGGGCATGCAGACAGGAGAAAATGCTTAGCTGAGAAAGCCCATGAAGGCTCCTGAGGTTTATGACATCAGTTTGGCCTAGGTCAGAAACAAGGAGGCAATTGATGAAAGGTAAAAAAAAAAACAAAAAAAGCATTTAAAAACAAGTGAATATAATATCCTTTTCTATTAATTTGTTAATGCTAGCAGCATAAAGATTGACAATAGTTGATGTTAATTGAGAGACTAAAGTTCTGCTGCAAGGTCCCCCCTCCACCACTACTGTTTGAGTGCCAACATGATGCTCACTCTGACATCCACGACAGATTTCTGCAACATGAACCATACTGATCAAATATTTCTTTCTATCAATGCTTAAGGTGAATGTAGTTGTATTAATGCACTTGCGACAGAAACAATTGAGTACTGTCCGTGATACTTTTTTTTTATTTTATTTTTTTTTTATTTGCAAAAATAAACCTTGAAGAAGGGGACATACCCGAAAGCTTGTCCTGAAAAAAATGTTTGTAAGTGTAAATAAAAAGTATCACGGACAGTACTCACTTGTTTATAATAATGTGTAATTGGGCTCATTCGGCATGTAAGGCTACTTTCACACTAAGGCACTTTACAGGCGTTATTTAGCTAAAAATATCGCCTGTAAAGTGCCTCAAAAATCCCCCCCAATCGACCCCAATGTGAAAACCCTGAGTGCTTTCACACTGGGGTGGTGCGCTTGCAGGACGTTACAAAAAGTCCTGCAAGCAGCATCATCGGGATGGTGCGGTGAGCGGTGTATATACTGCTCCTCTATCGCCCCTGCCATTGAAAACAATGGGCAGCGCTTACGAAGCAGCTGCACACAGCCTCGGTAGCGCGACGCAGGGCACTTTTAACCCCGTTTTAACCCCTTGTGGGGGGTTAAAAGCGCTATGCTCCCACATGCATAGCAGCTCAGTAGCGCCGTTATAACAGTGGTAAGTCACCGTTGAAACTAGAGGGGATTTACCGCTACCGCCCACCCGCTCCAGTGTGAGAGTACCCTAAAGACTAGTGGGTGAAATATAGAAGTTCTAAATATTGAAATTGACAAAATTGTACTTGGCATTTTGCAGGCTAGAAAATAAAAGCAAGCTTCTTCATATGCTCTTCTATATTTACATTATTTATTCTGGCCAATGAAATGAATTCATGTCCAAGAGCTTGACACCTGTTAAAGCTCATAAGAGCTTGTAAAAGCTTTAGACACTTTTACAAGTATCAGCCTTTTTTTTCTGCAAAAATGCTGCTGGCTTCTAAGAGAGTTAAAAAAATGTCCTGTGTGCATGAGGCCTAAGCCATCGTTTCTTTAACATAGCTCTGAGATTAAGAATTTAAATAGTCTAATGCCCACTGTTATAGTGATATAAAGCTTTCCATTTGTCTTGGGGACTAATATTACCAGGAGAAAATTTGCAGGCAAATCCAAAACTTTTCATATGTTATCAGAATATGATTTAGAGGGTACTCTTAATATGTGGACATCTGTTTCCAGTAACATCTGATTTTTGGGATGATTTCCACTTGCTTCTTGTTGTGTTCTTAGGGAGAGAAAGT
The DNA here is from genome assembly GCA_018402905.1 of Glandirana rugosa. NCBI lineage: Eukaryota > Metazoa > Chordata > Amphibia > Anura > Ranidae > Glandirana > Glandirana rugosa. The sequence goes on from BLSH010440386.1 coordinate 72,664, forward strand.
GAGAGGATGTCTCCTCAGATCTCAATCTAATCACACATTGTGGTATGTGCTGGAAAAACAAGTCTGATCCATGGAAGCCCCACCTCGTGACTTACAGGACTTAAAGGATCTGATACTGATGGCTTGGGCCCGGAAACCACAGCATACCTTCAGAGGTCTAGTGGCGTCCATGCCTCAATGGGTCTGTTTTGGCAGTAAAAGTGGACCTACTCAATATTAGGTGGGTGGTCATAAATGATGGCTGATTAGTTCTTGGCTTACTAAACAGATTTAATGACTCTACATACAAAGAAGGATTAAACACAAACTAAATTCCATAACATTTATTACCCAGCTTTTAAAATTATAAACTTAGTTTTACACCTTTAAAGTTCTATCTGAAATGTCAGTTCATTTCAAAAAATCGACTTTTCCATAATTTTTTATTATCCAGGAATATCAATTCTTTTTTATTGAGTTTTTTATTGTGACCTTTTAATGTCCTTCTGTACTCTATGTTTTTGTTCTGGGATCGCAATAAAATAACTGATTATACTAACTAATGATTTCCTGTAAACCTGGCCTTAACTGTATAGGTTTTTAGGTTTCCATGTTTAGTATCAGCAGCCAAGCACGGTGATATGACAGTAGTACGCAGAGCAGTGCACAATATATTAGTTAGTTACACTTGACGAAGTTAAGGGCATGCTTCATTCCATTTTCTATGTAAATCAACATTAGCAGATGCAGTTTACATAACAAGGCTCCAAAGTATTCATTGGCTGAATCACATTAGCTGACTCAAAGACATGACAGATGAAAAGACTTGCAATTTGTTTGCACATTTTCTTGCAAGCAAAAATCAAACAGCTCTTAAAAACCCAATTGTTATCTGGCAACAACAGACACACACTGAGTTGACTGAAGTTGAAATAAACTGCTTGAACATGCAAAAGGTTATTACGCAATTTTGTGGGAAAAAGTGATTTAAGTAATCTTTGCCCATGAAGTCTGAGTCAGTTAATTTTTATAAGTAAACTTTAAACACAATGGATTGATTACTTATACAAATTCCAAGAGTATGTAAAAGAAAGGCTGCTTCATTGTAGTGCATAATATCTGTGATTCCAGGCACTGGTCTTTTGACCACAGAATCTTCACTGGTAAAAAATAACACAGAGGATTTGTTCTTTCTTTCTTTTTGTTGTTTGTGTGTAGATACTGCCATCCTGTGTTGGTTTCATGCAATCGGAAATAAACATATACGTTTCACGAGATGTTATTCAATGGGTCAATAACCAGCGTAATCTACAGTATGTGTTTTTTGTGCTGCTGTTTTCCTCTGTTTCGAGAGCAGATTAACAAAAGCCAAGCTGGTTCATTTAAATGGTTACAACCTAAAAAGCTATACCTTTAAATTATCAACATGATTGGGAACCTGACACTAACCTCTAATAACATCGTATTTCTATAATTGTGCTGATGATATGCAGTAAGGTCCAAGCAGCCTAAATGTTATCAGATTTGCCCGTACATGATTTATGGCATGCTGAAATGTATGTTATATCTCCCTAGCCAGCAATATTTTACCAGCCCAATTCATATCAATGACATGAAGGTGTAAAGTGGTCCTGTCCTTGCAATGCATACTTTCTAGACCTTCCATACGGCTCCCCTCTATTTGGTAAAATAGTCAATTTCTGAACTGTTTTCTCTTAAAGTCAATCCCAGCAAAAAGTCACTGAGTATAAGGCTTCCATTGCAGAAGGGTTATTACACGCATGGGGACACAATCAACAAGGCTGATTGCACTACCTGATAAGGAGACGCATCTCTTTCTCTCACTAGATATATATATATATATATATATATATATATATATTTATTTAAATGTTTGTGAAATATAAATTGTTCACATTTACCATTATTATGCTTACACTTCCAAAATTGGCAGAATTAAAGTGATAGTAAACCGCTGCAATAAAAAAAACTTTCCCTTGCAAAAGAATTGCATAAAGTGCTAGTATGCATCACATATTAGCACAATATGAAATACTTACCTTGAAACAAAGCCCTCCAGTGGCATGCTGGTTTTAATGTTCCCCTGGTCTTCCTTCCGGGTTCACGGACTCTGGTTGTGTGAGTGGCCGGAGCCACGATGACATCACGCCCGCATGCACAGGAGCCCTCGGTTACGGCACAGTGCTCTACGGGTCCAGCACTGTATGCTGGAACCTCAGATCATATGCACCGGTGATTTCACTGGCTGCATCAAGAGTGAATATCTCCTAAACAGTGCAGGTTTAGGAGATATTCTGTTTGACTATTTCCTAATTAATCCATCTTTAGACTATACCTGAAAACCCTTCTCTTTAAAGAAGCCTATCTTGCTTCAAACTAATACACTGTGTTTTTACTTTCTCCATCAGCTCATTCCTGCAGTTATTACCTTTTGTATCACTTGACTCTCCCTCTTAGATTGCTTAGATTGCAAGCTCTAACGAGCACGGCCCTCTGATTCCTTTTGTACCAAATTGTATTGTAACTGTAATGTCTGCCCTCATTTTGTAAAGCGCTGCACAAACTGATGGCGCTATGTAAATCCTATATAATAATAATATTAATTTTACCTACAGGTAAGCCTTATTATAGGCTTACCTGTAGGTAAAAAATCACATAGTGGACTTTACTACCACTTTAAATCCACTTTTTCAGTTACACAGAAGTGTTTAGCTTGCATGTGGGTTGAGGTTTCAATATGAACCCAAAAGTTAGCAGTCATTGCTGGGCCAATAAGCTGCAGGTGGGAGATTCTCCACCCCACAGCTGACACACACAAAAGGGTGGGGATGCTCATGACATCATTTTCTGATTAAAGGCCAACTCTGCTTAAAATTGATATTGTTGTTTGGAACCATTTCTGACTGGCTGTTGATTTCTTACATATTCAGGGAACCAATGTGATGATATTTCCTGACCAGAATTCTGTTCTGCATCCAATACAAATGTTAAAATTATGAAGACACCTTACCCTATAGATTTACATAACATATAATATGGATATAATTGAATGGCACCATCACCTTGTGGGAGAAGATGCATACACAGACTTCAAAATACATAAAAAGCAAAGGCTGGTACAATTCAATAGTGCATACTTAAAATACTTTTCTTTGGATAGTGATGGCCTTTAAAGGCCAACTCCAGGAAACTTTAAATTTCTCTCTTACTAATGGGGCTGATCTAATGCTACAAGGGCTAGCTGCTTGTTTAGATCTAGGAAACATAGAAAAGAGTATTTACTTACCCATTTTCTACTCCTCTGTGCTGCTAGGCCAGTCCCTGTAATGTCTTATCCCTGATGTTCCAGTGGACTAAGGTCCTGACATCATCAAGACCAAGGTCCATAGCCCTGCACTGGACAGGAAGAGGTCAACGGACAGTCAACCCATGTCAACCTATCATCTTGGGGGAACAGAGGATCAGGTAAATACAAATGGCTTTACTCTCCCTTGATAAAACAAGCAGTTGCACCTGCACTGCAAGAGAGAATTTTCAAATTTCCCAGAGTTAGGTTAGCCACCTGTGCTTAGTCAATGAACTCTTCCAAAGGTTTTACTTAGGTGTCAGATTATTATCATTAGGATGTGATGGAATGTTCAAGAATAGTGTAATTAATACCCTATGGAATGGGTCCTGCCAGGTAGTCTCTGTTTCTATTGAAAAAGTGCCATAATAAATATGCTTTTTTAAAAATAGAATTACTTAGTACAAATGAAAATCTTCCGGTGGCCTAGAAAACAGGTTTGTGATGAGTTCAGAGGTTTGGGAAAACTGATTTATGTTTCTGTTAACATGGATAAAAAATAATATTTGGAGATGGTCACTCTGCTTTTCCTACAGATAATTTGCAATTTATAAATCTGCTAAACTCCACAGAGAGACTAGCAGAACATTGTTCTGTTCCAACTGCTCCTTCACAAAGAACACAATTAGGGATAAATAAGCTCATCACGATTCAGTTTGTGGCTTGTTTGTTTTTCCTAATCCAGAAAATTTACTGCATCTGACAGAATATTTATATCAGTTAATGTCCTTTCAAATGTGTCATTTGCTGTTCCTTTGTAATATAAAGTGACCATGCTTGGTTTTCAACTGTTCTACATCTTCAGTCTCTATCTATGATTTTCCGCACTGTGCTGACAATACCTATGTAATTTTTAAATATTGATCGCTGTTTGAGCATCTTGTCCTTTGTTTTGGTTACTGGATGCAGTAATCTCTATCTAAGAACAGCAAACAAGCTAAGCTCTCACTGGGGAATTAACCGGTCCAACACAAACCAAGGCATGCAAATCTGAACTCTGAATGTCCTTGTGCTGAATAATAGATGTGAACTAATCAGACCAAAGACTTAAAGCAGCTCATAAGTAAAGATAATGAAAGCTCAGCCTTCAGGTATAGAGAATGGATTTCCTTTACCACCCATAAACACAACTGCTGATGTGTGTGAGAGTTGATTCTATATGAAGCTAACATGGAAGAAGATCATCAGTGTTAATCATCATGCAAACTAATTTCCGATGGTTGGTATTCATCTGGGAAAGAATGGCTAGGTCATTTACTATGGCTTCCCAAATGATACGGATGGCACTGGTACTATCTGCTAGAGTTGGGCGAACAGTTTGAGTCAAGAAAAGTTTGGCCTGAACATCGCCTGTTCGCCCGTTCGGCAGACACCCGAATTTGCGGGGCCCCACAGTGCACTGCGCACTGCGCAGTGCATTCTAAGACTTAATTTGGCAAAGCTTTGCCCAATCAGGGCACAGTAAATAGCTGGTTGTTAAGGAGAGGGCTGGGAACGCCAGGTTTTTTTTTTAACCACATCAATACCGGGCACAAAAACCCCCTTGCTGTCCAGGCCATTTTTCAGCTTTCAGCGCTATCACACTTTGAATGACAATTACTCAGTCATGCAACACTGTACCCATTTTTCACACAAATAGAGCTTTCTTTTGGTGGTATTTAATCACTAGTGGGTTTTTTATTTTTTGTGCTATAAATAAAAAATGACTGAAAATTTTGTGAAAAAATGCTTTTTTCTTTGTTTCTGTCAAAAAATTTTGCAAATTAGTGATTTTTCGTCATAAATTTTGGCCAAAATTTATACTACTACATATCTTTGGTAAAAATAACCCAAATCGGTGTATATTATTTGGTCCTTGTGAAAGTTATAGAGTCTACAAACTATGGTGCCAATCATTGAAAATTGATCACACCTGAGCACACCTGATGTACTGAAGGCCTATCTAATTTCTTGAGACTCTAACAAGCCAGGAAAGTACAAATATCCCCCAAATGACCCCTTTTTGGAAAGTAGACATTCCAATGTATTTAGTAAGAGGCATGGTGAATTTTTTGAAGTTGTAATTTTTTCCCTCAATTCTTTGCAAAATGAAGATTTCTTTCTTTTTTTTCACAAAATTGGCATTGTAACAGGTTATTTCTCACACACAGCATATGCATACCACAAATTACACCCCAAAACACATTCTACTACTCCTCCTGAGTATGGCGATACCACATGTCTGAGACTTTTTCACAGCCTGGCCACATACAGAGGCTCAACATGCAGGGAGCGCCGTCAGGTATTCTAGGGACATAAATTACACATCTAATGTCATGAAGACCTATCATATTTTGAAGGCCCTGGAGCGCCAGGACAATGGAATTGCCCACAAAATGACCCCATTCTGGAAAGCAAACACCCCAACGAATAATCTATGAGACATAATGAGTCTTTTGAATGGTTCATTTTTTTCCAGTAGTTTTTGGAAAATGTGGGAAAAAAATGAAAACGCATTTTATTTACACAGAGTTGTCCATTTATAAGATATTTCCAACACATAGCATGTACAAAGCAAAAATGACACCCCAAAATACATTATGCTATTCCTCCTGAGTATGGCGATACCACATGTGTGAGACTTTTACATAGCCTGACCACATACAGAGGCCCAACATTGAAGTAGCACCTTCAGGCGTTCTACAAGCATAAATTACAAATCTCATTTCTCAACCCCCTATTACACTTGTGAAGATCCTGGAGCACCAGTACAATGGAATTGCCCACAAAATGACCCCATTTTGGAAAGAAAACACACCAACGTATAATCTATGAGGCATAATGAGTCTTTTGAACATGTCATTTTTTTCCAGTAGCTTTTGGAAAACGTGTGGAAAAAATGAAAACACACTCTTTTTTACACAAAGTTGTCCATTTATATGATATTTCCAACACATAGCATGTACATAGCAAAAATTACACCCCAAAATACATTCTACTACTCCCCCCGAGTATGGCGATACCACATGTGTAAGACTTTTACACAGTCTGGCCACATACAGAGGCCCAACATTGAACTAGCACCTTCAGGCGTTCTACAAGCACAAATTACACATCTCATTTCTCAACACCCTATTACACTTTTGAAGGTCCTGGAGCACCAGGACAATGGAATTGCCCACAAAATGACCCAATTTTGGAAAGAAAACACCCCAACGTATAATCTATGAGGCATAATGAGTCTTTTGAACATGTCATTTTTTCCAGTAGTTTTTGGAAAATGTGGGGAAAAATGAAAACGCTTTTATTTTTACACAAATTTGTCCATTTATAAGATATTTCCAACACATAGCATGTACATAGAAAAAATGACACCCCAAAATACATTCTGCTATTCCTCCTGAGTATGGCGATGCCAAATGTGTGAGACTTTTACAAGTGATGTTTACTCATGGGTGTGACGGTCACTGACAGGTGATTGGCGATGGTCACTGATGGGTGACTGGTGGTGGTCACTGATGGGTGGCGGGTGACTGGCGGTGGTCACTGATGGGTGATGGGTGTCTGGTGGTGGTCACTGATGGGTGACGGATGACTGGTGGTGGTCACTGATGGATGACGGGTGACTGGTGGTGGTCACTGATGGGTGACTGGCTGTGGTCACTGATGGGTGCCGGGTGTCTTGTAGTGGTCACTGATGGGTGATGGGTGTCTGGTGGTGGTCACTGATGGGTGACGGGTGACTGGTGGAGGTTACTGATGGGTGACAGGTGACTGGCGGTGGTCACTGATAGGTGATGGATGACTGGCGGTGGTCACTGATGGATGACTGGCGGTGGTCACTGATGGGTGACTGGTGGTGGTCACTGATGGGTGACTGGCAGTGGTCACTGATGGGTGCCGCATGTCTGGCGGTGGTCACTGATGGGTGATGGGTCTCTGGCGGTGGTCACTAATGTGTGACAGGTGACTGGCGGTGGTCACAGATGCGTGACAGGTGACTGGCGGTGGTCACTGATGGGTGACGGGTGACTGGCGGTGGTCACTGATGGGTGGTGGATGACTGGCTCACTGGTGGTGGTCAGTGGGTAGTCACTGGTGGTGGTCAGTGGGTAGTCACTGGTGGCGGTCAGTAGGTAGTCACTGGTGGCGGTCAGTAGGTAGTGGATAGTCACTGGTGGCGGTCAGTGG
>BLSH010440386.1:82069-114754 GCA_018402905.1 Glandirana rugosa
TCACTGGTCACTGATGGGTGCCGCATGTCTGGCGGTGGTCACTGATGGGTGATGGGTCTCTGGCGGTGGTCACTAATGTGTGACAGGTGACTGGCGGTGGTCACAGATGCGTGACAGGTGACTGGCGGTGGTCACTGATGGGTGACGGGTGACTGGCGGTGGTCACTGATGGGTGGTGGATGACTGGCAGTGGTCACTGATGGGTGACGGCTGACTGGTGGTGGTCACTGATGGGTGACTGGCTTTGGTCACTGATGGGTGCCAGGTGTCTTGTAGTGGTCACTGATCGGTGATGGGTGTCTGGTGGTGGTCACTGATGGGTGACGGGTGACTGGTAGAGGTTACTGATGGGTGACAGGTGACTGGCGGTGGTCACTGATAGGTGATGGATGACTGGCGGTGGTCACTGATGGATGACTGGCGGTGGTCACTGATGGGTGACTGGTGGTGGTCACTGATGGGTGACTGGTGGTGGTCACTCATGGGTGACTGGCGGTGGTCACTAATGGGTGCCGCATGTCTGGCGGTGGCCACTGATGGGTGACGGGTGTCTGGCGGTGGTCACTGATGGGTGATTGGTCACGGTCACTGATGGGTGACTGGCGGTGGTCACTGATGGGTGACGGGTGACTGGCGGTGATCACTGATGGGTGACAGGCGACAGGCCGCGGTCAGTGTTGGGTGGCAGGCCACGGTTACTGATGTGTGGCGGTTGACACACCACGTTAACTGATGGGTGACGGGTGACACGCCACGGTCACTGACGGGTGACACGCCACGGTCAGTGATTGGTGACACGCCACGGTCAGTGACGGGTGACACGCCAGGTCACTGACGGGTGACACGCCACAGTCACTAATGGGTGACGGGTGACACGGTCACTGGCTGGGTGAGAAGCCACGGTCACTGACGGGTGACACGCCATGGTCACTGACGGGTGACAGGTGACACGCCACGATCACTGACTGGTGACGGGTGACACACCACAGTCACTGACAGGTGACACGCCACAGTCACTGATGGGTGACAGGTGACAGGCCACGGTCAGTGATGGGTGACAGGCCACGGTCGCTGATGGGTGACGGATGACACGCCATGATCAGTGACGGGTGACAGGTGCACTTTATGATGACAGTCTGATGACAGGTGCACTTTATGATGACAGGTACACTTTATGATGACAGGTACACTTTATGGGGGCAGATGGGGTGACTGTTGGGTAACAGGTACATTAGGGGGGCAAGAGTGAAGTGTCAGTGTGTTCTTACTGTACAGATCAGTAACTCACTGATCCCAGCTCTTTTCTCCTCACACTGGAAACTGTGTGAGGAGAGAAGAGCTGGTAACAGTGAGTTACCGCTCTGTTTACATTGGATGTGATTGGCTGTGAAGTAGATCACAGCCGATCACAAGGTAACAGCCACCGGCTGGCGGCTGATACCAGTGTCGGTGACAGGCAGTTTTCCCTGGGTTCTCCCGGTCGCGCGCATGCGCCATGCGAACGACGGACGTGCCATTTGTGATCAGCTGTGACTTCGTCACGGCCGATCACATGGTGAACAGCCATAACCAATGGCTGTTCACCCCTGTCGGTGACGCGGTGTGTCCTGGGGACACGCCAACACCGACAGAGCCGGGATGCATGCGCCCGATCGCACGCAATCCCGGCTTAAAGGGACGACTTCATATGACGTCGTCCCAGAACGAGAGGTTTACCGCTCCGACATCATATGATGGTGGGCAGTAGGCAAGTGGTTAAAAAGAGCCTGGAATGGATTGGGGATTGGGGGGCACTTGCACGCCATTTTTTTTAAAAATACTTTTCTATTGCTGTCAATGGTATTGTATTGCCGGTAATTTAAATGTCATTTTTTTCCTTTATAAATGTTATTTTTTCTGCAGAAGGTTCTATACACGGTACAGATGCATCACTCTACAGGCAGACTAAGGAAACCCCCCAGGCACTATATTTAAAGGAATTTTTCATTTTTATTGTTTCACTTTAAACATCATTAAAATCACTGCTTCTGTGAAAACTATCTTTTTAAAAAAAAAAAAAAATTGCATTGATATATGTCCCTCAGGGCAGTGCCTGGGCCCCCATACCCTTTTTATGGCCATTAACTTTCATATAAGCCTTCAAAATGGGCACTTTTGATTTTTCAAGCTCGGGTCCCATAGAGTTTAATAGGGTTTGAAGTTTGAGTCTGAACTTTAGTGATGTTCGAGAGTTCTGGCATGAACTGAACCGGGGAGTGTTTGGCTCAACTCTACTATTTGCACGTTTCATATGTGGGTAATATGAGCATTTTTTTTGCTTGTTATTTTGTTGTTTATTTTTTTTTTATTAAAAACATCATTGGTGCAATGCACATCCACCCACCATCATACAGTGGGGGAATAATTATTTGATCCCCTGCAGAATTTTTAAATTTGCCCACTTACAAAGAAATGAAGGCTATATAATTTTTATCATAGGTGTATTTTAAATGATAGACAGAATATCAACCAAAAATCCAGAAGAAAACACATGATACAAATGTTATAAATTGAGCTTCAGTTCAGTGAGTAAAATAATTATTTCATCCCCAAGCAAAACATGACTTGGTACTTGGTGGAGAAACCCTTGTTGGCAAGCACAGAGGTAAGACGTTTCTTACAGTTGGTTACCAGGACTGCACACATCTCAGGAGGGATTTTGTTCCTCTTTTCTTTACAGATCTTCTCTAAATCCTCAAGGTTTCTTGGCTGACGCTTGGCAACTCAAAGTTTCAGCTCCCTCCATACATTTTCTATAGGATTAAGGTCTGGAGACTGGCTAGGCCACTCCATGGCCTTAATGTGCTTCTTTTTTCAGCCACTCCTTTGTTTCCTTTGTGGCATGTTTTGGGTCATTGTCATGCTGGAAGACCCATCCACGAACCATCTTCAGTGTTCTGAGGGAAGAAAGTTCTCATCCAAGATTTTACAATACATGACCCCATCTATTGGCTCCTCAATGAAGCAAAGTGGGCTCGTACCTTTAGCAGAGAAACAGCCCCAAAGCATAATGTTTCCATCTCTGTACTTGACTGAAGGGATGGTGTTCTTAGGGTATATTTCTTCCTCCAAACATACTGAATCGAGTTAATGCCAAAGAGCTCAATTTTGGTCTCATCTGACCACAGCATTTTCTCTCAATCCTTCTCTAAATCATTTAGATGTTCATTGTCAAACTTCAGACAGGCCTGTACATGTGCCTTCTTAGGAGGGGGACCTTGCAGGTGCTGCAGGATTTCAATCCATGGCGGCCTTTTGTGTTACCAATCGTTTGTTTGGTAACTGTGATCCCAACTGCCTTGAGATCATTCACAAGCTCCTCCCATGTAGTTCTGGGCTGATCCCTCAATTTTCTCATGATCATTGTTACCCCTTGAGGTGAAACCTAGCATGGAGCTCCAGACCGAGGGCGATTGATGGTTATTTTGTACATCTTTCATTTGCGAATAATCATGCCAACAGTTGTCTCCTTCTCACCTAGCTTCTTGCTGATGGTCTTGTAGCCTATTCCAGCCTTGTGCAGGTCTACAATCTTGTCCCTGACGTCCTTTGACAGCTCTTTGGTCTTGCCCATGATGCTGAGGTTTGAATGGAAGAAAGATTCTGTGGAAGATGTCTTTTATACACATTGTGGAGTTGTCAAAAGGAGCACCTTTGACAGGAATAGTCTGTGTACCACCTGAGCACATACGGTAGCCAGTCTGTGGGAGCCAGAATTATTGTTGGTTGGTAGGGGCTGAAATACTTATTTTACTCACTGAACTGCAACTCAATTTCTAACATTTGTATCATGTGTTTTTGCAGAGTTTTTGGTTGATATTCTGTCGCTATTGATTATACATCTATAATAAAAAGTATAGACCCTTCATTTCTTTGAAACTGGGCAAACTTACAAAATCTGCAGGGGATCAAATAATTATTTTCCCCACTGTATGCTATTTTGACAGCTTTAGAATATGCAAAACAACATGTAGGCAAGCCCATGACTGCAACATAAGTGCACTGAATTTAAAAAAGGAATGTCACTAAGCGCTGTTTGTAGCCAAATTGGTCTCATAAGGAATACTAATAACCATATTGGAAGAAATGCTTATCTTGCTATGGTAGCCCTATGCCCTCAATCAGACATTTGTGACCCAGAAATTCTAGTTTGGCATGCCAGACTGACAGGTACATAGGAGTAAAACTGTATTTGGTGCGGCAAATTCTCCTCATCTTATTATTCCTGATAGATTTAAACAAAGAAAACAATAATTTAGTTCTCTTGACATATCGGGAACTCTCTCTCTGCATCAAGAATGAGTGCTGCATCCAGCCTTCGTTTGTGATGTAGTGCTGGGGAGGGGGGATGACCTTTAACATGTACACAGGACACAGGCTCTGTCTTCATAGGCATAGTCTAACATAAACATCAGGTCAGGGCACTGACAAACATCAATGTATTTATCACAGCCACCATTCATCTCTATAGATGAACAAAGTCATTATATTCAATCAACACGGCAGACTAGATCTTTGTGCCTCTCGAATTCTATTGCAGTGCTGAGCAGTGTTGTATGCGCCTTTATTTATAATGATAGATGGAGTCTTTTAAATACTGTGCATACTTATTGTATGTGCATTATTGTCTAAACAGACATCCATCTGTATTCATACATTTTCCCCTAGTATCCACACAGAGGGGTTGATTTACTAAAACTGGAAAGTGCAAAATCTGGTGCAGCTTGACATAGAATCGGCTTCCAGTTTTTTTGTCCAATCTTAAAGTGTTACTAAACCCACAACAGGAAAATAAATCTGTATATGCAGTAAAGCATGCTTGTTATATTCACTGTGGAACCTAAGGGGTTAATCCTCTGCATTGTGTAAAAAGACTGTTTGATCCTGTCTTCTCTCATCCTCCTCTTCTTCCACTGACCTCATAACAGGTCCGGCTGCACATGCTCAGTTTGTTGTTTATTGCTAGAGATTTTTTCTTCTTGGGAGGGTGCAAGTGATCAGCATAGAGCCAATGAGCACTGTCCAGGCATAAGGTTAGGGGTCCTGGATCCTAATAGGACAGCTCAGTGCAGTATTAAAACTCCTTCTACAAGCTTTAAGCAGAAACTGATAGAAGTCACAAGACTGCTATATACTGCTGATGAGAAAAGGTATTTAGCAGTTTATATTTACTAAAATAATTGCATTTCCTTGTTCTGAGTACTGTGGGAGAGCAGATATAGTGAATGCAGGGTCCTGGGTTTAGTAATACTTTAATTGAACAAGCTGAAGTTAGAAGTTGATTGGCTACCATGCACAGCTGCACCAGATTTTGCACTCTCCAGTTTTAGTAAATCAATCCCATAGAGTTAGAGCAGTTGATTTACTAAAGGAAAAGAGGCTGTTCACTTTGCAAGAGAAGATATACTTTGCAAGGCAATTTACCCCAGAACTTAGAGAATGAGGCGGGGTTCTGCTGACTTCCACAATCATGTACAAGCAAAAATGCTGTTTTTTCATTCTCCTTGCACATGATTGGGTATGCTTCACAAACTGAAAATTCACCATATTCACTAAGCTCTGGCTCAAATTCCCTTGCAAGGTGAAACTTCCCTTGCAAAGTGAATAACCTATTTTCCTTTAGTAAATTAACCCCAGTGTATTTACTGGATTAGAGGTCCTCATCTACTGTACATTGACCCCTTTGTGCCAACGCAACACATATTTCGTTGGGCCGTCCCTGCGTTTCTCTATCTCTGTGTGATTGGGGGAGAGAGATACAATGTATCTCTCTTTCCTTGCAGAGAGGAAAACAAAAGTGTGTGTAAAAATAAATAAAATAACTAAATAATAATAAAAATATATGTTATTCTCTAGGGTCTTTGCTAAAAAAAAGATATATAATCTTTGGGGGCCCTAAGTAATTTTCTAGCAAAATACTGATTTTATACAATAAAGTCTCGTACACAAATTGTTGGCCAACCGAACGTCCAACTTTTGTCCAAATTGGCAGTTGGTGGTTTTGTCTAGCGTACTGACATGAGTCAAATAATCGGCCGACAAAGCCAAATGTAGTGACGTGTTACAAGCGTATAACGAGGAAGTTCAGGTGAATGTGATTTGTGAATTACGAACACAGGTTACACGACCGGACACTTCCTGGATTCCGAGCATGCGTGTTTGCACTTTCAACTTTTTGTTGGCCAACTTCCGTACACACGAGCCAACAATCGGCCAATGCCTTGTTGGCCAACACAAGTTTTCAAGTCTCGTGATCCAACTTCTGTTGGAGGACAATTGGAAATCGGCTGTAGAATTGTGTGTACACACGATCGGATTATCGTCCAACATGCTGTTGGACGACCTTTGTAGGCCAACAAACGGACCATGTTTACGGGCCTTAAGTGTCAGAAATAGGCTTGGTCTTGGAGTGGTTAATCCATGCAGTTTACAATTTACTACAGATCAACTACATAGCAATCTCAAAGTGTGCACAATTGGAATAATAGGGTTAGCATGCGGGTAAGCGTTAAAAATATTGAAATATTGAAATTGAAATATTTAGGACTGCATTGAAATTTTACAATGAATAGATGAGAGCCAGTTGGGCTCTATTACATTGCACATTATTACTCCCAGTCCAATCTAACACAAGAAACATGCTTATCATAAGAGATATCACAGAGATGACCTTGTCGGTGTCCTGCTGCTCTTTTTCTGTCCAATTAGAATGCTGGGGCAGAAAGGTGGCAATAATGACTGTATAGTGTAAATCACAACAGTTTCTAAACAAAATGAAAAATATATTTTGGCAGGCATGAGGGTGGATAGATAGATAGATAGATAGATAGATAGATAGATAGATAGATAGATAGATAGATAGATAGATATGTATTTAGTTTTTAGGTTTTTGCTGCAGTTAAGCTTTGAGCATTTGTAAGTAGCATTAGATTCTCCTGTCATTCTTCTGTTAACAACTGACAGATAGAGCAGCAGAGCGGCAGTCTGATATATATTCTGTTTTCTCTGTCTTTTTCTCCCTCCCTCCCTCCTTCTCTGTAAGATTACAAACGGCCATTCCTGAGAGAGCACCTACCTAGCGTGCAATCATATCTGACGTTCCTAGGTATGTCTGAGTAATTTTCATTAAAATTATACACAAACTATCACTTTGTTTATTTTCCTGACTTTGCATCACAATCATTCGGAGCAGAGATATATTATTTATTGCACATGGAAAAAGAGGGCACTGTAAATTTGTTCTATGCTAATCATATCAATTACCTCTTTAGCGGCTGTGGCCATGCTTTTGTATTTTCCATTTGTATTAATAAAACTACATTGTTGCAGACACTAAAGTCCTTCAAAAATATATTCTTTCTAATGTCAGAGATCCTATAGAAATAAAGATGATAGCCAAAGTCTTTTACTTTCAGGAATATATATGTAAATGTTTGTCAAACTTATTGTTTTAATAAAAAAGAAACCAGTTTCTAGCACAGATAAGCACAATAAATACTGCAAAATACCTACCAGATGTAAAATGAATAAATAAATAAACTTTAGAATCCACATAAAATTTAAACTGGCCCTTAATTTAAATTAAAAAAAAATCATGCAGCTATAGGGATACCTAACGTGAAGATAATTAGGGATATCTGTGTACACCCATAGGTGTAGAGTGTGTGTAGATTATACAATTATGAAATATGGTGGTTGCATTCGTTTTCCTTTTTAAAGCTTTTTTTAAAGGGGTTGTAAAGTCTTGTTTTATTATTTGTTTTTTTAAGTAACAAACATGTCATACTTACCTCCTCTATGCAAGGGTTGTGGCCCAGATCCTCCTCTTATGGGGTCGCTCATCAGTGCTCTTGGCTCCTCCCCGCATTGAGTGCCTGAACGGAGAAGAGCTTTCCCTGGGGGCACTCATGCGGGCGCACTTCAGCGTCCTGCTGCTGCATCCATTGACACAGACAGCAGGACATGGCCCCACTCCCCGGCTCCCGCGTCATTGGATTTTATTGACAGCAGCGGGAGCCAATGGCTGCACTGCTATCAATCTATCCAATGAGGACCCGAGACACCGGCTGGAGCTGATGTGCTCGTCCCCGTCGCTGGAAAGACCGGGTTCAGGTAAGGGGGGATCTGGGAGGCTGGTGCACTACAGGAGGTTTTTCACCATGGAATGTAATAAGGTGAAAAACCTTGAGGGTTTTACAACCCCTTTAAAGTGACTGTAAACGATCACCTTGTAAAACAAGACATTCCATTTTAAAAAGTGAAAAATGAAAGGCAAAACATTTTTGTATAGTTATGAAAAAAATGATAAATACCTTTTTTTTTCCTTTTTTTTTAAGTGATCACATTCCCCGTTGTTCTCAGCTGCATAAGAGCTGGGGGGAGGGGGGAGAAGCAGCAGCACACTGAGCTTCCCAGTGAATGACTGTGTAGGGGAGTGTTTCAGGATAAGTGTGATCATTGGAGGAGAGTACTGACCACGGTGTGTTGTCCTGCTTAATGTGGTCAGTTTTAACCACTTGCCGACTGCCAACCGGAGTCTGGTGGTGACAAAGTGGCTTGATATCGCAAACCGCTGTCATATGATGGCGGCTGCGATATCCCGCACTGTGGGCGCGCACGCGCTCACTGTGTTCGGGGGGGCAGGGAGTGGGTAGGGCGGACTCGATCGCCGCCGGCTACCCACGATGCCCCCCCGCAGTGAAAGAATGGAGCTGTCTGTGTAAGTAAACACGGATCTCCGTTCTGTTAGAGGGGGAAGGGCTGTGATCACAGGCTTCCTGTATATGGAAGCTGTGATCACTCCCTTCCCCCAGCCAGGCCAGCCCACATACAATTAGAACACATCCAGGAAACAGAGTTAACCCTTAGAGAGCCCCCTCCATGTTAACCCCTTCACTGCCAATGACATTTACACAGTAATCAGTGCATTTTTATAGCACGGATCGCTGTATAAATGCCAATGGTCCCAAAAAAGTGTCAAAATGGTCGGACATGTCCGCTGAAATATCGCAGTACCGCTAAAAATCGCAGATCACCGCCATTACTAGTAAAAAATAAAAAGTAAATAAAAACACCCCGATCAGAAATGACGCAGAGGTGATTAAATATCACTAAAATAAAGCTCTATTTGTGGGAAAAAAAGGACGCAAATTTTGTTTTGGTACAACGTTGCACGACCACGCAATTGTCAGGTAAAGCGACGCAGTGCCGAATCGCAAAAAGTGCTCTGGTCGTAAGGTGGGAAATACTTCCGGGGCTGAAGTGGCTAATTAGGAAAGCAAGATGACTGGCAAGAACACCAGGGATTTCACAAAAAGGAAGCAATACAAAGAGGACAGGATATTTTCTCATACAGGAACATAGTACAGCAGTCACACATCAGGAATATGAAGTGTTGGGGTAACAAACGCCTTCATTTCCCCTGTTGATCCAGTCAGTAAGTTGGTTATTTTTCAATTGACTTACTGGCTGGGTTGAGACAAACTATTTATTATTATTATGTAACTATTATTTAACACTGACAGGGGTGTTTACAATGATCAGATTTTATTACATAATGTATATATCTGTTTGCTATCTCAAAAGGAGTGAAAACTGTTGCTCCTTCATCCAGAGTGGTGACACCCTAAGACAGGAAATATGTTACTGGCTGAATCTCTACAGGAAAACAGAAAAGGAATGCAGCCATTGCATTTAAGGATTAGTAATCTGCAATGTATTAAAATGTTATGTTTGGGTTTAATACCACTTTAATGTGTATAATCCATTTGTTCAGGCAAGTTTGAGAAAACCCCACTATATGTTTATGTGTTCCCATTCACACAGCTTACCCAAAATATTTCTTACTTTTAATTAGATGTTTATTTGGAGCAGGCCTCTGGGCAGACTGTGAGCTGCTCTGAACAACTTAGGCCTCATACACCCGGACGTTTCTAAAAAAATAAACAAAACGTCGGGCCCGACGTCAAGGAAAAAAAGTCGGCGTTTTTCAGCGTTATGCATCGGCGTTTTTGAGCGTTAGTGAGCGTCGGCGTCAATAGGCGTTTTTTGAAAAAAATCATCCCTCTGCTATTTTTCAACCTAAAAACGTCGGCGTCAAAAAACGCCGGAAAACGCCGGTATAATAATAGGTGGCGTTTGTTGGCGTTTGTTGGCATATTGTGGCGTTGGCGTCAAAAAATGCCAAAACGTTACAGCCTCAGAACGCGATGGCTGTGGGTTCTAGTTTCAGCTCACTAACGCCGACGTCATCTACAGCTCAAAAACGCCGAGGTTTTTATGGGGCCATTGACTAACATGGAGAGCTGCAAAAAAACGCCAGAAAACGCCGGCGTCAAAAAACGTCCGTGTGTGTATGAGGCCTAAAAAGTAACTGAAAGTTCAGCCAATAGAAGCCAGTTGTCAGACCGGTCATTCTGGAAAACCAGCATTCGATCAGCATATGCAGCAAATGGCTGCAGCTCTGATCTGTGTATTCTGACGAGGGGGAGTCAGATCCATGCATCAACATCTATGAGGGGATCTATGAGATTTTTTTATTTTCATTCAATGAACAAAACCTCAACATGTGTTCCCTGCTGTAGTCTGTCATCGGCAAAGTAGGGACAGTCTAGTTTCCCCTCATTAACATGCAATGAAGAAACCAAGCTTCTAGATCTTTAACCCTTTTTAGAACAGTGTTCAAATCTAGTTTGCAACTGATGATATGATCTGCCAGCACAGTACAGACATGGTTAAGGTAACAATTACTCCCCAGTCCCATCGTTAAAATTACATAGTGGAAGAAAACTGCAGCTTTGGAGTTTTCAGAAAAGAGCAAGTAAAATGTAAGCAGAAATTGTTTGTTTGTTTTTATGCTATGCTATGTGAATGAGAACATGTGACAAATGTAAAGTAGGTAATGGGTGCTCAACCTGTGGCCCTCCAGCTGTTGCGGAGCTACAAGTCCCATTAGGCATTGCAATTCTAACAGGTACAAGTCCCATTAGTCATTGCAATCCTAACAGGTACAAGTCCCATGAGGCATTGCAAGGCTAACAGATACAAACACGTCTCCCAAAGGCAGAGGCATGATGAGACTAAGGGTGGTTTCACACGGGCGTTCCATGTGCGGGGTCCGCTTTTCTCAGAGGGGATCAATCCGCTTATCCCCGCTGAGCCGGCAGATGACAGATCCGTCTCCGCTCACTGTGCAGAGATGGATCTGTAAGAGCCCCACTCTCCTTTATGGGAAATTAGATAACAACAGACCGTCTGTCCATTGTCATCCGATCCCCAAGCGGATGGAAAAATAGAGTTTCCATCTGTCTGACTTTACGGGACAGGAGCGGATCAGCGGACATCTGACCGCTGACATCCGTCGCTCCATAGAGGTGCATGGAGCATCCGTTCATGTCCGCCTAAAAAACGGACAGGCGGACCTGGACAGAATGGCCGTGTGAAAGGGATATTATAGTTCCACAACATCTGGAGGGCCACAGGTTGAGCACCCATGAAGTTTGGCTGCAAAAATGGAAATACGCTTTAACCACCTCCCAACCGGCCTATAATAATATGATGGCCAAGCCAGAGTGCTGCTTTCCTGGGTCGATGTCCTCCCAGGATCAGGCTGAGCGGCGTGATCTGTCACTCAATGTGTCTACCAGACAAAGCGGATGACAGATCAGTGTACCAGGTCATTGCCAGTACCATGTAATCACTGTTCACATAGCAATTGTACACAATGAATGACTTCCATTCATAACCATTTATTGTGTACTATTGTGTTGATCTCTGTGATTGGTCACAGTGATAACATGGTACAGACAGGGCTAATCACAGTGCATCTGTATCATGTGATAGCTGTGGCCAATCACAGCTTCCCAATAGTTCACGCTGGATGAATAGATGTACACCACAGGGTTGTACAGTGTGACTATGGTAACACCGCATTGTTGTAGTCATAGTACGGAAAATAATTTGTAAAAAAAAAAAGAGAAAAATGTGTAATAAAAAAGAAAAAAATGTTTAAAAATGTATTAATATTTTTCAGGGACACTGACTAGTGACATTTGTGTGAAAAAAAATAAATAAAAAATTCATATGGTTACAGTGCTGCATGGCTGAGCAATTGTCATTCAGAGTGTGACAGCGCTGAAAGCTGAACAATGGCCTTGGAAGGAAGGGGGTGAAAATGTCAAATATTACAGTTAAGCACAAACAGCACTGCTATGGCGGAGCTTTAAATGATTTATGCTGTATGTAATATCTCCATAAAATAAACGAAAGTGGGTCAGAACCAAGTTGAGTTACAAGGCTGCAGATAACAATACAAACACATTACTGAGACGTAAGAAACCTCACCATAGTTGCATTTAGTTGGCACATAAATGGGCATTTTGTATTGTTTGAAAAGAATTCTCATTCCATAGATAAAAGTTGAGTTAAAAGAAAATTCTAAATCAGGAGATAATTGTTGTTTTACAAATCTGGTTTATCATTTGGGTCTGCCTGTGTGACACTTAGCAGTCCAAGCGTTAAATGACATGCCATTCTTATCCCACAAAACCTTGTAACTCTTGGCATAAAAACTAATGTACATGATATCAACACTAACAGCCTGAATATTGTTGAACCAAATATTGCATGACATTGCAGTTTCACTGACATGAGCTATTATTTACAATGAAAACTGACACCTGAAAATGGAAAGGGGTCATAAATATTTACAGATCGCCCGGGATATTGTCACTTTTCTGTCACAAAAAGCGACTATTTGCAATGTTTATAAAACGGAAAAACTGGGAGACACATTAAACACAATAATTGGCAAATAATTATAAAAGTTGGTAGGTAACCTTCAGTTCTGTTTGTTCAGTGTCAAAATTCTCGCAAAAATAAGTTTTTACATTTCAGTGCAAACAAGGTGTAAGCCTACAAGCTTATTAACTAGTGTAAGATGTCATTATAGATACCCAATCAGCAATCATTTTCGTGTTCTGAACACTGTAAATGTCTGTAACCTGTAATCTGATTGGATGCTATGGGTCAGGCCAGCCATAGACAGGCAGATGTTTCCCGGTGAGATGGGCTGAGAGACATTTGCCCATTCTCTGTTGAGTGAGGACCAGCCACTCTTTCTCATAGGCTACTTACCTTACAGTCTGCAGATAACACTTTCCTTCTCTCTTTTAAAGAGAAGGAAAGGATCAGCTAGGTCATACAGACATTTTCTAAAATTCAAAAGCTTAGTCCTATATGGCCCAAAATCTCACCTGGGCCTTGGCCCGTCTAAAGATGCCTTAAAGTGTTATTCCACCTTGGCAGTCAAATGTGAGGAAACCCCACCATATGCTTGATGAGTGAGGGCCAGTGTACAATGTCTTGGGGAGGGGCGGGAAACAAACCTGCCCCCTCCTCACTCGTTCCGCCAACCCCCCCCCCCGAGACGAACAGGAAGGCAGCGATGAGAGGCCTTACCGTAAGGAAGTAGATGACAAGGATCCGGGGTAGGGCTGCTGCTCCTTGCTCCAGCTTCTCCAGGAGAAAATTATATATTTCTTAGCTTTTAGATGCATCTTAGAAGAAGGTGTAATGGCTGACTGCAACCATTTATGAACAACTTCAGTGTGATCTCTCCCAACAGAAAGGCGTAGGACAGAATGAGCTTTGGAGCAGGGCTCTGGGCAGACGGAGAGCTACTCTAAACAGTTTCTGAGCAATTTCAAAGTAAAGCTGGCCATACATGGATCGAAATTCGAACCATGTATGCCCATTTCCGTTCAATTGACTTTTCACGAACGGACTTGTCAGTTTATTTGCACTTGATTGGCTCTACAACCAAACATGTCGAATGTAGCGATGGGGAAATTGGTTCAGTTTGAGTCATGTATGGCCAGCTTAGGTCTTTACTCAGACAAAGTGAGGACAGATTGGGTTTCCCCTCATTAATAATACAATGAAGACATCCAGCTTCTAAATCTT
Source organism: Glandirana rugosa (assembly GCA_018402905.1). NCBI lineage: Eukaryota > Metazoa > Chordata > Amphibia > Anura > Ranidae > Glandirana > Glandirana rugosa. The sequence goes on from BLSH010440386.1 coordinate 96,071, forward strand.
TAACCCTTTGCTTGGACAAAGAGTGTTCAAATCTAGTTTACAACTGATGAGATCTCCCAGCACAGTACAGACAGGGTTAATTATGGAAAACAAAGCTCTACAGCCACCTGAAAAACAAAGGGAACTAAGTAGAATTTTTCAGTTCTTGGATTTTTAAAAAAGTATCTAAAAGATAAGCTGCAATTTTTAAGTATTGTTTTATGTGTTGCTATGTGAATGGGAACGTGTAACAGATAGGTTACATAGTTACATAGTGAGGTTGAAAAAAGACACAAGTCCATCAAGTCCAACCTATGTGTGTGCTATCATGTCAGTATTACATTGTATATACCTCAATGCTTTGGTCCCTTAGGTGTGCATCTAGTAGTTTTTTGAATGTATCTATACTCCCGGCAGGTGTTATCCTAATGCATAAGTGGAAAAGAGGAAATACACTTTAAAGTGAACTTGTCAGAAATTCGAAATATTTAAAGTAAAAATCTGGGAGAAGCAATTACAAGGGAGGTGCTATTAATCTTATTAGTCAATAAAGCCTCTTAAGGCCTGGTTCACACCTATGCATTTTTTAGTGCGTTTTCAGTTTTGCAGAAACACACTTACAGTCCATTTAACATGGTTTCCTATTGGTCAAATTCACATCTGTGCATTTTATGGAAAGGGCCATGGACTTTTTTCTGGTTTTTGGTTCCATAGACTTCAATGGATCAAAAACATGTATTGAAAAACGTAAAATGCACCTGGAATATGCAAAATTCAACCTGCATAGGTGTGGACCAGGCCTCAGTGTACGCATTTGATGTTGCTTTCATTTTTGTTACTAAGGGCTTTACTTTCTCAAGTCAGGGACTAAGTATTTGCCAAATATTGACCACAGTGGTGCTGTCATTTGCACAAGGAGGCAATGGGTAAGGAAAGCTTAGGAGGCAGTGTTCAGCAGTGAGGTTGGGGTGAGTCTTTGATAGCAAAGCGAATATCAGAGAGTCCCACAACAGAGACTTTTCTATCTAGGATAAATATCATTAGCATTCTTTTGTTGATCACTCTAAAACATATCAAAATCCAACAGGAAAAATGTAAAATATTGCTGCTTTCTTTTTTGGGGGGGTTGCCCTTTACTTTCATTTGATAATCCTGTGAATAACAAAATCCAGATCCCTTTAATCCAGGACACATACTAATTACACAGGTTCTGTGGCTGATTAAAGTGGTAATTAAACTCACTCGGTGCCTTAGCTGCATTAAATTAGCCTCAGAACCTGTGTAATTCATATTTGTCCTGGATTAAAGGGATGATGTGGCAACCCTAGTGACTACACAAACTCCTTCAGTGTATCTATGGAGGGAGCCATGGCTGCCACCTAGACTGGACTTCAAACATGCCTGCTTTAGATCAGCTCATTCCATAGGAACTGGCAAGGATGATGCATTTCAAGCAAGAGCAACTGGTATTTTCTGTTTGTAGCCTGAAGAAATAAAAACAAATGCAACCACCACATTTAAGGACTGATAAGCTGCAAAATTTGACGTTTCTGTTCTTAGGTTTTAGGTTTGAAATGGCTGACAGCCTCCCTTTACAGTGTTTACAATTTGTCTGTCCAGCATATTAAGGTCTTGTATATGCAAAATGCAAAGTATTTCCAGGTTTTCAGTAATGTCTCTTTAAATGCTTTTATGGGTGATGTTATACATCAGCTAATGTTATTTTAATGTCAATGAGTAGTTTGACCTACAGTAGGAAATAAGTGAACATGGATGTGTAATTTATAGCATAAAAGAACATATTAGGATACTACCAACTACTCAGTGAGTAACACAGAGCTGCCAACTCTACAGTCTATTTAAAAGATTGTTCATCATTATCATAGCATCCTTCAATAGGACCTCCACAATGAAACATTAATATATTCTGGCTGATCCCTGAAATAACTGTACCTAGAAGTACAGCAATATAAGTATTGATGTGCTGCTTCCAGACAGCACTGCAATCTGCAATGAAGGTGTTCACTTTGGATATGCATTCTGGCCTCAGCTACTTATAATCACTCAATGTCATCTTGAACAAATCACTTTGTCTCCCTGTACATCAGCTTAGCCAACTATAATTGGGTTTCAATTATATCATTGCCATGCAGACCACAGCTCTGTGAAAGTGCTGATGGTAGTTTTTTTTTTTTTTTTTTAACGCCCCTGAAGTACAAGTGCAAACTGGATATCAAAACTCTCGTAATAAATTATATGCTGCCTTTGACCATTTTCCTATAAACTGTGCACAGCTGTTGTGGTAAAAAGAAATGGGAAATTTAACTATTAACATAAGGCATACTTGCGACAATCTGGCCTGCAGAGAAGAACATTAACTATATTGATTGAGTGTCATAAATACGTTGACATTAAACAGTTTACAATAAGTGGATATGTAGTGAGCATCAGAACCTGGAGGTCACTCTGCTACTTACAAGATTCCTTCTATTTTTGATAATAAAGTGGCGGCGGCACCATCTTGGTAGAGACAGGGTTTTGCTTCTTAAAGTGGCCCTTTCCTTAATAAGACTGACAGCAGCAATGCTATCTTAATTGAAAAAGCAATACACTAATAGTGACCTGTCAGTTTCTTTTAGTTTTTTTTTCAGTCTCCCTGCTCCGTCTCCCTTACTGATGGGAAACCTGTGCTGTCATTTTGTCAAAAAAAGGAATTGGAGGCCACTTTCTTATTCTGTGCTGGCCATCAGATGATATGTGTGCTTGATCTCATATATACGTTGTAGGAAACCTGCAGCAGTTTGTTAAATAAAATGAATAAAAACAAATCACACTGGATCTTGTATGGTGCATGCACCGATCTTGTGCATGTATCATAGAGAACCTACCATGGTTATTTATTTAATAACAAACCACTCAGTTCATTTATTAGAGATAATCAGAGAGATCGCAAATGGATTGTACAAGATCTGGTGGGGTTTGTAATGGAATAATTACAGACCATGCTAAGTCCTCTACAGTGCATGTATGAGACCAGGCAAGATCTCTCTGGAAGGCACTGGTGATATATCTTTCAAAGGAGGCAGCTGTGAGGCATTGGGTCACCAGGAAGAGCCAGGAATAATGGTAACAAAAATAAAACAGTGGGCTGCACAATAATGACATCCCCAGATAAAACGTCAAATTCACTGAGTACTATATCACCATATTCATCATCCGCTAGGCAAAACGATCAGTCAACCTTTTCATCAGGGAAGAGGGCAAGAGTAAAGCACACTAACAGTGCATGAAAAAAACCTGACAGCTCCAGTCGGAGCCACTGTACTAACCATCTGACATTAGTACAGCGATCTCCCCCTGCTGAGCTGTTGTGTTCTGACATGGGGATGGCCCCCCCACCAGCATGCTGGTTTTCCAGCATGCTCACCCAACAGAAGCTGGCCAAACGGCCGGTTTCTGTTGGACAGACCTACATACACACTGGTCAAATGTCAGACTTTTTTGTGAACTGGCAAATGTCTCCTGATCTTAATGGCTTAAACCATTTTAATTCCCAGAATTCACCTTTAACATTTCTAAATGTTTCATATAACCTAATGAATCTTCACTTTTTTAATGCAGTTCTTCTTTAGGAATCATATTGATTCAAATGAATACAGAGATAACAGTGGAAATTAGCCTATTTTAATCATGTGCCATGTATTTTAATCATGTGCCATATTTCAACTTCATATTTGACTCTCTTAGTATGTTTGCCCTTGTTTTGCCCTTGATTCATAGTGTACCTTGTTTGCCTACCATGTCTGTTTTGTAAAGCCTGCCACTAATAGTTTTTTTTTGTTCAACCCACTGGGTTGAACGAAAAAAAAAACTACAGCTCTGGTCGGATCGGATTTACTAACGATCCAACGTTAGTACAGCAATTTCCCCCACTGAGTTGTTGTGTTCTGACAGGGGGACTACCCCCACCAGAACACTCATTGGCAGAGCGATGATCGGGAGTTAGTCAGCTGCTGGTTTTCCAGCATGCTTGTCCCACAGAAGCCGGTCAAACGGCCATCTTCTGTCGGACTGGCTGACATAGATACGGGCCAAATGCCGGCCAGATTTTATTGAACATTTGACATTAGACCCAAGTGTACTGGCATTAGTGTGATATTGAGATTAGCATGTTCATGGAATTAAGAAGAGGACACGGCCCTGCCCTTTATAGAAAAACTGACAATTTCCCAACTTCCTTATTGCCATTGCCACTAATGGTATTAAAAATGTAGCTGTTTGTATCAGACCCCTTTATTTTCTTATATCCCTACTACATACCACTGCTATAGTTATATGAGGTACCATAGAAAGTGAAATCACATTAGCGAATGGTGTCACAATCCAGAACAATGGATCCAATATCTGAAGCTTGCCTTATCCTTCCTCATCCCTAGTCTGCTTTGCAATCTTTTATGTGACAAGTAGGTCAAGTGGCTGTCTCATTCAAAACATCCGCTCGTCCTGATGGTAAAGTAATTTAATGTGTACAACACAATTCTTTACTGTCATTGTTGGTTTCTGGAGTAAAGGGAAAACACCTACAACAATTTATAGGGTTATTTGAAAAGAGACTGTTTGCAAAACTGATAATCAGATGAGCTTATTTAAGATATACCAACTGTATGATTTCTGATATCATGAAGTTTAACAAATGCACAACAAAGTCAATATGTTGGTGTTAGGGATATGATGGTAACCTGTGTGATGCACAGATTGCATATGACTAAAGCTGGCAAGTCTTGGAAATGCATTGGCCTGTATTTCAGTCATTTTAAACCACTCATCATTTTTAGAGAATCTGAGTTTGTTTGCATGAGATATCTGGAAAGGAAGAATTATTGCTTTCTACTGAAACAATATTTAATATGTTTAGGTAAACAGCAAAAGTCCAATATCTTATCAGAATGAGAAAACGGGGCACAATCTGGGCCTACTTTCTTGAGATTGTGGCCACCCCAGCCCATTTAGCCTTAATTTTAGTATGGTTAATGCCTAAATGTAGATGATATTAATTTGGTGCTTTAAATAAAGTATCCAATGGGAACCAATTGGGATACATAGAATTTTTGGAAAAAGTGGGATCCACAATATAAGGGCTGCAGGAGCTGGGATTTTTGCTGCTTGTGGGCATAACACCAGCAAAAGAGCTCCTTCCCTCCCGCCCCAGTCATGAGCCCTGTTATGCGGTTGGGTCACCCTGGATTCCTAGGTGGAATGTTATATTTCAATTTTAATATGGGGTTAATGCTGCTCTGAGTGAATTTTCATTGGTATTTATGCTGTCATTTATGTTGGTAATACGGTTTTAGTTATTATTTGTTCATATGTTATAAATCAATAGTGCCACTGCCATTTTCTTGCCAAGATCTTGTCTGTTTCATTATTGCTTTGGTTGTATTTGGGGAATGGGGTTTTAATGGGTGGGTGTGGCCTACAATCTCATGAGATAGTCCATAATTGCCAACACCCGATAAAAGATGTTCAATACAAAAAAGATATGCTTTATTTTTCTTTACTGTCATTCACATAGCTGTGTCTTTGACAAGCTTCTATGATGTGATATAAATGTTTTTATTAAAATATTAAATGGCCTTGGACCAGAATATTCCATCTTCAAATTTAATTGAAATGACCTTTATTACTAATATTACTTTTTATGACAAAGGCAGATTATTGTTCACACACTATAAGACATGGTCAGCAGAGCCAAGGATGGATATGTGGTCCAGGTGCCTCAAAGAATACATTGGCCTATCAAGAGGACTACTGGTATGGTCCAGGAGGGGGGGTGCTTACTCACCCCCCCCTTTCCTGGCCTGCCAGGCTGCGTGCTCGGATAAGGGTCTGGTATGGTAAAGTAAAAATAAATGGTCCAACTACACTCACACTGCTCTATCACTAGATTTACACTAAAGTGATACTAAATCAAAAATGAATGGTCAATGTACATACATGCTGCACTATCACTAGATTCACACTATACTGATATTGTCCACTGACAATAGAATAACAAAAGCACACTATAGCACACTAACTCGCTAGTAGCACTGAACAGTCCCTGTATCTATCTCCACATCAATATCACACCTCCAAACATTATAAATATTTTTTTAGCAGAGACCCTAGAAAGTAAAATGGCGATCATTGCAATATTTTATGTCACGCGGTATTTGCGCAGCGGTCTTTCAAGCGCAATTTTTTTTGGAAAAATAAAAACTTTCATGTATTAAAAAAAAAACAAAGATGTAAAGTTAGCTCAATTTTTTTGTATGATGTGAAAGATGATGTTACGCCAAGTAAATAGATACCTAACATGTCATGCTTTGAAAATTGTGCACAGTCGTGAAATGGAGACAAACTATGGTAGTTAAAAATCTCCATAGGCAACACTTTAAAAATTTCTGTAGGTTACAAGTTTAGAGTTACAGAGGAGTTCTAATGCTAGAATTATTGCTCTCACTCTAACGATCGCTGTGATATCTTGCATGTGTGGTTTAAACACCGTTTACATTGGCGGGCACAACTTACATATATACATCGCTTCTGCAGGTGAGCACAGAGGGAAGGGGCGCTTTAAATTTTTTTTTCTTTCTAATTTTTTTATTTTTTTTTATTTTTACACTGTCTCTTTAATTTTTTTTCTGATCATTTCTATTGCTGTCATAAGGAATGTAAACATCCCTTGTGATAGTAATAGTCAGTGACAGGTACTCTTTATGGAGGGATCTGGGGTCTATAAGACCCCAAATCTCTCTTTTGCACTTAAAAGCATTCAAAATGCCAAGTTTGGCTGTTTTGAATGCTGTCATTTTTTTAAAATTGTGACTACTTTAAGGCTCCAGTAAACCGTAAGTGATATCATAACATCTTTTCCGGGTTACTAGAGCCGAGACCCGATTAATGCCAATTCCAGCTTGATCCTGGTCTTCGGCCAGTTGGCAGATGTGAAAAATAAGGTAAAAGGGATCCCCCGTAGAAGTGATGTGAATAGTAATAAATGTACCTACAGATTAGTGTAGTACATGTGACCATTCATCTACTATGAGATGCAGGCCCCAGAGTCAAAATGCACATGGAAGAAAAAATGGGGTGTAACCACCAAAGGACTCCTGTTGGGCCACACGGTCAATATTTTGAAAAAAGGTTTATTGGTAACTAATTACAAAATACATGAAAAACACCACCACAGATAGCATAGTAAAAAAAGACAACGTTGTCTATGTTAAAACAACCCCCCATACATACTGGCCGGCCGTGGTCATACACACCTGTACCACCTCAACCTGACACTGACCCAGGTATGGTGGACATGAAAAATTCAGGATCCAGCGCATGGGCTGTTATCCGTGTAAAACATACAATTGCTGGGATCAGTGAGTTGACAGATGTGTCGGCTGGCTACTCGGGCTTCCCGGTGGGACGGGAGAGCCCGGGTGATGTTCCCTCCCGCTCTTTGGGATAACAGCTGAGCGGCTTTTAGCCACATCTTTTGTTATCCCAAGAGAGCCAACCACCCAAAACAAAAACGGTACCGGAGTGATGCGTGCAGCTGCAGGCATGACGCCGGTGTAACCCCTTCAAGCTCAGGCCGCATATTTGCGTACGATCGGCGTGAAGGGTAAAACAAAGCTTTTTTCTCATTCTGTGACAGCATTTTAGATCTGCCTGTTGCTTGGCCACTTATGACATCAACAAGCATTGCTGAAAAGGCAGGAGGGGTGCCACATGTTCCCCCATTCCTTGTTTTCTGAAGTAGTGGGATCTTAAACAGGGTAGTATTGGAAAGGGGAGATGTGCAGCAGCAATACTAGTAAATGAAACAACCATAGAGTGTTAATTGTAACCATCCCAGAATGTTTTTACTGAGATTTGACACCCAGGTCATGCCCGAGTCTCTTTACAGTGGGCCTTTCAACATTATATACATGTTCTCATCTTCTTCCTCCACCCTCTTATAAAATTCCAAATGCTTTACTAAATGTGCCCCATTTTCTTTCATAGTGCTGCACCCTCCCACTTCCTCATTCCTCTCCTAGGTCAAGGTGAGCTACCGATCAGCCACCCACAGCCTCCTGGGATATCCACATCACATATATCCCTCCCTGGAGGCTGTGTTTCTTGAGAAGCCAAAATCTGTTATTTATACAGGTGCATGATTCAAGTTTCAGTATAGAAGGATGCAGTGGTAAGTGAAGAAGAAGAAAGTGAAACAGGTGAAATCACCTGGCAGAGTGAAAATAGAGAGCTGGTGAACAGAAAGAGACATATCAAAATGACAGTGTGGGAGGAGAGCAATGGAAGGAGGAGGAACGCTCAACTTCGTGGACTAGTAAGTATGTGGTTTTGTAATATCACAGAGGGAAGCAATTGGAGCAGTGGGTTTTAGTTATTCATTAACAGGTGAAAGGTCCTCTTTAAAGTTAAACCCTGGTAACCTATACAATTATCCCTAGCGATGGGGTTGCACCTACGCTTAAAGCGGTTGTCTCCCCTAAAAAAAAAAAAGAAAACCTGCAAGGCAAAGGCATAATGAGCTAGTATGCACTGCATACTAGCTCATTATGAAATACTTACTTTAGAATGAAGCTCCCGCATGTCCTCACGGTCCCCGACGAGGGAGCTGTCATTATCCCTCTGTGGATCCCTCCGGGTACCCGACTCCGGCGCTGTGAGTGGCCGGAGCCGCAAGTCCTTTACAGCGACTTTCTGACAGGGTCCGGCGCTATGTGCCTTCTCTGGGACATCACTGCGCATGCGTCTCCTGACGTCAACGGCGCTTGCAGTGAGAATATCTCCTAAAACGTACAGGTTTAGGAGATGTTCTTTTTGCCTACAGCTAGGCCTTATTATAGGCTTACCTGTAGGTAAAAATATCATTTTAGGGTATACAACCGCTTTAACTGCTCATTTTGTCTACGGTATAGGAGAATTGTCCTTACTTACTTGACCCGCCCCTCATCCAGCATATGACACCCCCCCCCCCCCTTTCCTGCTTTTCTGTGTCCCTAGACTTAAGCAAGCAATTAAGCCTTGCCTTGTGGACACAGCCCCACTGCAAGGGATCATTTCTTTTATTAGCTTTCTGGAGTTGGGATTTTAAGTTGCTCTGCAATTCCCACCTCACAAAATTGTGATGAATTACTTGTGCAGCCTGCCAACATTAGATAGGATGCCAAGTGTGCAATGTTTCCTTATAACATTTGAATCAAACAGCTTTTTATAGTAATGCAGAGCTTCTCACTTATCCAGATTTGGTAAGATTTTGCAGCTAGCATTGCCTTACACATTGACCACAGACAGCTAACTCACTCCTACAGCCCCTAAAAAGATTTTTTTTTTATATAATCTGAAAATGTTGTAGATGCACTTAGAGAAGGAGCTAATTCCTCCTGATGTTGACCTTAGGGTTGCCACATCATCCCTTTAATCCAGGGCACACATGAATTACACAAATTCTGTGGCTGATTAAGGTGGTAATTAAACTCACATGGTCCTTATCTGCATTTAATTATCCTCAGAACCTGTGCAATTCATATGTGTCCTAGATTAACCACTTACCAACCGGAAGGTTTTCCAGCTTTAGGACCAGAGCACTTTTTGCAATTTGGCACTGCGTCGCTTTAACTGACAATTGCACGGTCGTGCAATGTTGCATCCAAACAAAATTTGCGTCCTTTTTTCCCCACAAATAGAGCTTTCTTTTGGTGGTATTTGATCGCCTCTGCGTCCTTTCTGATCGCCGCTATAAACAAAAGAAGAGCGACCATTTTGCAAAAAAACCCAAATTTCTTACTTTTTGCTAAAATTCTAATCCAAAAAAAAAAATATAAAAAAACATTTTTTTCACCGGTTTTGGCCAATTTATATTCTTCCTCATATTTGTGATAAAAAAAATCACAATTGGCATTTATTGATTGGTTTCTGCAAAAGTGGCCGCGTTTACGGATGATGAGAATTAATTTCTGAGGTTTTTATTTATTTATTTTTTTTTTACTAGTAATGGCGGTGATCTGTGATTTTTAGCGGTACTGCGATATTGCAGCGGATATGTCGGGAATTTTTGACACTTTTTTGGGACCAATGACATTTATTCAGCGATCAGAAATTTAAATGTCCACTGATTAATGTATAAATGTCATTGGCAGTGAAGGGGTTAACCTGGGGGGGGTGAGAGCTAGGGGTTAACTGTGTTCCCTGGGTGTGTTCTTGCTGTGGGGGGGTTGGGCTACCATGGGCATGAGAGATCCAACTGATCCCAGTGACAGGGATCAGTAGATCTCCCATGCCTGCACTAACAGAATGGGGAACCACCGTGTTCACATTGGCGGTTCCCCGTTCTTTCGGGTGGACATCTGGTCCGCCTGAGCTGCGGGCACACTCCTCAGGAGTGCGGCGTCTTTTTACAGCGATTCGCGCTCAGCATTCCGACTGCCGCTGTGAAAACACGGCACATGGTCGAGAACTAGTTAAAGGGATGATGTGGCAACCCTAGTTGACCTGAGTACCCTGCAGTGCAGTAGTTCTCAACCTCAGTCCTCAAGTACACCCAACGGTCCATGTTTCAGGTTTTCCTTTACTTTGCACAGCTGCTTTAAATCAATATTAATGAGATGTTATTGATAAGAGCTATTTTATCTAAGGGAAGTTCCCCAAACATGGCCCATTGGGGGTACTTGAGGACTGAGATTGAGAACCACTGCTGCAGTGCACGCATAAATTATTTTTGGAACTGGTGATACAGATGCCCATTACTTTGATTCTGCCAAAAGGATATATTGTTTTATAACAAAAGTGTTATTACACAGTTACAAGCTTCACGTTGCCTCTTTCTGTCACATAATAATATGTAGTGGGTTAAACTGATATAAGACATATTTTTATTTAAGTACATTGTAAACTTATCAAATTTATTAAAACCAATCTTTTATATTAAAAGTCTTGATCTAAATGTTTTGTTTTTTAATGTTAGATGTGGATAAGTAACTGCCACCGTCTATTAGAAAGCCAGTAAGATAGACCAAAGTAACTAAGCCAATATAGAGTACAAAAAGCAAGGTGTCAGGGGATTTTATCAGAACAATATATGTGTCAGTTTGATGTCAGATGTCCTAATAATTGGATACCGCAATAAGTATAGCAAAGCCCAATTGAGGAATGCTACAGCTCAATATATTAATTTGACAGCTGCAGTCCCAGCACAGGTCATTCTCTAATGAATGGCTAACCACGAGAGAATTTATGACAAATCTTTGTCTCATGTAGTCTAAGCAGAAAGGGAGTACCTGACTCTCTTGAGTACCTGTCTTCGTTGTCCACCCTGTCACTGCTGAGATATTTCCACACTTCTATATAATGCTTGGATCATGAGGGTGTCTCTTTTCCAAAACAAAGTCAGGCTGCGGGAGTGCTTCCAACCCTGTCATTGCATTAACAGGAAGACCTTGCTCATCACTTCACTGCAGCGCAGACACCTAAACTATAAGAACAATCATTTTTACAATGCCTGAGGAGACAGTTTATGATGATGTCATGTAAGGTTAACCCTCTAGTGGAAACGGTAATAAATGAGCTCCCACCAATAGGGCAAACGTGACAGTCAAGCTTATTTTCAATTCTGAATTCAAATTAAAACCAGATTTTAGAAAAAGAGCCTTTTGTAAAACTGCTGCATTTCACAAAAATAAAACTTTGTATATGGTTAATTAGACGATGCAAATCTATTAACTCAAATGCAGCCACTGCAAAGGTGTTATTTGTATATTCTTCTCCTCAACACCAAGGAACCCCCACTTTCACTCAGTATGCAAATAGCCACGTTCAGCTCTGGCATAGCCCCTTCTATAAGATGAACCTCTAGGTCAGTATTGTGTGGCCTTTACACTGATGGATGCATTGGGCACCAGCATGGAATTGAAAGTCACTATTTGTATAGGGCCTACTATTAGAGTTGCCACCTCATCCCTTTAAACCCGAACACATATGAATTACACAGGTTCTGAGGCTGATATAATGCAGATAAGGAACCAAGTGAGTTTACTTACCACCTTAATCAGCCACAGAACCTGTGTAATTAATATATGTACGGGTTTAAAGGGATTAGGTGGCAACCCTACCTACTATATTTGGGTTCCCAAGACACACTGATGAATAATTAAGGGAAATAAAAAATAGGCAGACTATATGACAGTTTCCTGACAAGCTCACAAAATATGTATGCCCACCGCTCCATTACATCATGTTTATTGAAGGCAGAACTAAAAATAGGATAGTAGGGATCGTTTACACAGAAATTACACAGGATCGAGAGAGCTGAGATTTGTTTCCAGAACGGCAGGACTTTTAAATCACTGCTTAGATACAGTACATTAACATCACAGGATTTGTCTATGGTTGATCAAATCTAGGTATGACACAGACAGACTGCAGTAAATCACACATCCTGTACAGTTTACATATGACAGTAATTAAATAATGGACAACTCTGTTTGGTCCCGTTCACACAGGGGCGACTTGCGCTCCAACTTGAGTCACCTCAAGTCCCCCCAAGTCGCTTGACATGTCAAATCCCATTGAAATGAATGGGAGCCGTCTTAATGTATGCTACTGAGTTGCTCCGACTTCAAAAAAAGGTTTCTGCACGACTCCAAGGCGACTTCTATCCGACTTGTGCCCATAGAAGTCAATGGAAGTCGTCTCCAAGTCGGATCCCCACCATAATGCAAGCAACTTTACAGTGAAAAGAATAGAATTTTATTTGGGGCAACCCCCTCCCTCTCTTCTCTGATTGGCCACAGGCAAAGTCGCCTGGCATAAGTCATGTTGTAAGTCGCCTGAAGTCGCGATGAAGTCACGCTGCTATTGCCTAGCAAAATCGCGCCAAAGTTGGATCGCACCTGTGTGAACCAAGCCTTGCTCAATGATCTGCTGAAGAAGAATTGCTACATGTAGGAGCTAAAGATCAAATAAGAGCATTCCCAGTGTGTAAGTGCTGGTCAAGGCCAGAGAACTTTAGAACCACCATTATTGCAGGCAAGAATTGGGCAGGTACATGTTGGGAAAAACAGGAACATTGTCAGGGAATATATTCAAATGATAATAGTAAGCCAAAGCAGGGATCACATCAGTAGATTGGCCAATGAGTAGTCAGACACAAGCTATAGGATATAGGATAGGTATGGTATACACAGACACGAAATATAAAAAGAGATGTTCATGGACTGAGCATCTGTTCTACCTAAAACCTCGTACACACGATCAGATTATCGGATGAATTTTCGTGCGTTTTTTGTTGCATGCTAGTCTCATATCAAAAGGGAAGAGATTATTTTCATACAAAAATTCTCGTACAGCAGAATTCAACTTCAGAAGTGATATCATGTGTTGAATTGTTTTGTATGTATTTTTTCATTTCTGAGCATGCATCTTGCTCTTACGATTTTTTCGGGGGAAAACTGTACTAATTAAACAAAAATCAGACTTTGTGTTCACGTACAATAAAAATTTTATAGCCTTCACATACAGTTTTTGGCATCCAAAAATTCTTAATCGGCTGTCAAAAGCACCATACAACCAATCTGGAAATCGGCAGATTGAGCGTTTGACAAAATTTTACTTCCGATTTTTTTATTGTGCGTACGGTCCATAAAGGAAGCTCATTTCCTTAAAAGTTTGATTTTTCCATGAGTACTCAGCAGTCCCAGGACTTGTTGACAGAAACTCCTTCCTGTATTTGTGGAAGAGAAGGCAGGTAGGTACAAGACAGCAATCAAAGACTAAGACCTCTTTCACACTGAGGCAGTTTTCAGGCGTATTAGTGCTAGAAATAGCCTCTGAAAAGCACCTGAAAACTGCCTCCCATTCTTTGCAGCGTGTGCTTTCATACTGGGGTGGTGCGCTTGAAAGATGTTATAAAAAGTCCTGCAAGCAGCGTTCCCAAAATGCCCCTACCCACTGAAACGAATGGGCATCACTTCCAAAGCGCCTTAAGGGTACTTTCACACTGGGGCCGGGGGAGGGGGGGGCGGTAGCTATTACAGCTGCGCTATGGAGTCCGAAGCGGGGAGCATTTAACCCCCAAGAAGGGGTTAACAAGAGGTTAAAAGTGCCACAACTCGGTGCTTCAGAGGCAGTGTTCACCCGCTTCGGAAGCGGCGCCCATTGATTTCAATGGAGGGGGTGGTGTAGGAGCGGTGTATACACCGCTCAGCGCACCGCCCCAAAGATGCGGCTTGCATGACCTTAAAAAAATCAGGCCGCTAGCACCTGAAAAGCGCTGCTAAAATGCAGCTAAAGCACCGCAAAAACGACCAGCACTTAAGGCTCTGTTTCCACTACTGCAAGTTGTTGTGCGACGCTGTATTTCAACAGTCCCCGTTGTAATTGGTGCGACTGAAGTAGCAGCGACTCCAAAAAAGTTTTGTGTACTACTTTGTTCTGACTTTTGGTGCAACCTTGATCCAGAGAGTGTAAAGTTGGATCAAAGCTGCACTCAAAGTCACATCAAAGTTGCACTGCAAAGTTGCACTCTAAATTGCATGACTTTGGGGTCGCAATAGTGGAAACCTACCCTTAGCGCTGTTTTAGCAGCGCTTCAGTGTGAAAGGGGTCTAAGCGACAAAGCAGAAACAGAATCAATGAACCATAAACAAATATAGTGGGCCAAGGACAAAAAGCAACCATGCTGCCAGAGCTGGGCCAGAAGATTGGCCAGCAGGATTTGGATAAATGCCGACTCAGGATTGGGACTGGAATGTGAACTGGAATAGCAGAGCTCGGTGAACCAGCAAGGGCTGCAAATCACCACTGAAATGAAAGGCAGGTGAAGCAGAGTAAAGCCTCGTGCACACTCTTCGATTTTCGGAAGCCCGAATGTCCGTTTTTTGTTGGATGCTAGTCTCATGTCAAAAGTGAAGAGGTTACTAACCATATGAAAATTTTCGTACCACCGAATTCAACGTCAGAACGTAATGTGTTGAATAGCTTTATATGTATTTTTTTGTTTCTGAGCATGCATATTCTTGATCGTTAGTTTTTTTTCGGATGAAAACCATACTAATGATACGAAAATAGGACGTTGATTTGATGTAGTCTGCACATCCAGCTTTTGTCTTCCGAAAATTCAAAATCGGCTGTCATACTAAAGGTAAGAATTTTGGACAATCGGTCGTCGTACGAAAATTCCTGTACGAATTTTGGATCTTGTGTACGGGGCTTAAGACAGGTGAAAATAGCATTTGCATGGGAAAGCCAGGAGCAAGGATTGCTAAAATCCATTGCTCAGAAAACTGGAATGTACTGTATTAGACTCAGGACTGCACATCCTTATACCTGACAGTGAAGTACAGGCGGTCCCCGGGTTACAAACAAGATAGTTACTGTAGGTTTGTTCTTAAGTTGAATTTGTTTGTAAGTCAGAACAGGTACATTTTTTAAGTGTAGCGTCAGCAAAAAAAACTATTTTTAAGCTTTTTGGATAGCATAGGGAAGGGGTAACACCCCTGTAATGTTTGTTTTGCTGTCTATGGTTCTGTTCAGAAGATTTCACCTCACTTCCTGTCCCAATGATAATTGGATTTTGAAAATTTTGGGCTGTTGTAGAAACAAATCTTGGTGATAAAGATTCAGTGGAGATGCCTTTTTCCCATAATAACTCTTACAGGATTGAATTTTCCTTCCTAGAGGGAGATTTCCTCTCACTTCCTGTTGTCTCCCTCCATTTGTAAGTAGGAGTCGTTCGTAAGTCAGATGTTTGTAACTAGGGGACCGCCTATATAAGTTAAAACTATACCTACATTTCACATATTTTTTTGTCATAGTGCTGAAATGATATTGGTGTTATGTTGTGTAGCTCTTTCAGCAAATAATGCTCAGCGAGCTTCCATTTCATTAATTACTGTAGATAAATTATGTTACATTTATTCTATTGCCATAGAGAAGGCATTAGTATTTAATTTCTAATAACCATTACAGTGGATGCCACCTTCAGTTATATCAAGCACAGATGTCTCCTGTGCAACATGTTCAATATCAAAATAAAGGCAAACAGGTAATGCATATTTAGCTACTTAATAGCCCAACAAGACATTAAATAGCAGACTCTTTAAAGCAATATGGTAGCTAATGACCTATTCAATCATCTATGAATGTGCACAAATGGAATCAAAGATTAATAATGTCTTTTTTAAGCACTACAATGGATGGCTGATAGCACATAAATCGTTTCCATATAAATTGTTATTAATTTACTCTTTTGTAGTAGTGTCAGCTCAATGTAAAGTATGTATGTCACTCCTTTCATTCACCTTTCTCAAACATTCAAAGTCTATATTTAAAGGGAAATGATAATACAAATTACACAGACAGGTTTATTATAAAATTCTGCTGGAATATGTCGGGCATATTCTGAACTGCACCATGGACACATTTATGGAAATAATATATAACCCATCCATGACATTTGGTTGTTACTTATTTAGCCCCCATTCACACTGAATCCGATTTTGAAATCGAGCAACTTCACTTGAAATTACACAATTTCAAAGTCACGTGTTAGTGCGACTTCAGGTGCAACTTGGCTGACATCTATGTGACTTCATGCACAGATGTCTATGCAATTTGATCCTGAAATCACTAAAAATAGTGCAGGAACCTTTTTTCAAATCGGGGCGGCACTGCAAAGTAGGTGTCGCCCCGATTTGGATAGATCCATTGCTAACAATAGGGATAGAGTGTAGGCCTACTTTTATGACAAGAAAATAAATAACCTCCTATGGAATAGCGACTATTACAGGCATTCCAGACAGAGAGAACTCCAGAAGCGAAAATTGCAAAACATTATAAACTTTATTACATATCAAAATAAAAAATGTTGGATATTAAAAAGAGTATGGCTTGTAAACATATATGGTAGCAGCTCGAAGGTGTGACTACCAGAACCTTAACCAAGAATCAATAATGAAATGAGACACCCAACGCGTTTTGAAAGTGAGGGTTTACAATCTTCTTTAGGGATGCTCATATGGTAGGTGCAAAGGTGTTCTATAATATAAACGTAGCGCCCTCTACCATGTGTAGGTGCTTAAAGAGAGATTTTTGTGGTGGGTGAGGTGGATTTGGTCAGGCCTGACTTGAGATCAGGCCTGATTGTTTTAATTCTGGGTCGGAGAGTGGCCTAGGGAGAGACTGGAGACAACAGGTAGCGACACCCCTTGGTAACCACTGCTTTCTGGATCAAAAGGTTCTAGAAGAAAGGGTGGGGAAGAGGAGGTGAAGCCTCCTGAGGTATGTTAACGAGCTCTGACCAATCCCCAACTTGGATTGGCAGGGGGCAGGCCTCCTTAAATACCTAGGGTCAGCCCACACTGGGAGGAGAGTTCGGGTGGAAAAGCTGGAGATGGAATAGTGTGGAGGTTGTAGAGGCCTATAGGGAGCTCCCAGTCTGGGGGGGGGTTACCTCGGCCTAGGAAAGCTCGGGTGCAGCCAGGAGGAGAGAGTGAGATCCTGGAGAGGCACAAAGCAGAGTGGGAAAGGAAAGCAGGAGAGAGCACTATAGGAGAGATCTTCAGGAGAGGAGCTACAAGTGACAGGTGTCGGTGAGTGACACACACCCTGGGAAGCTGGAGGAGGCATGCCAGAGCAGATTGGGGTGAGAGACAGTCTGGGAAGGATGCAAGAGCCAGTTTTGGACTGTGGTGTCATGGTGGCAGTGCATGAGTCCGTTGCAGCTGGAAGGTCTGGCAGGGTCTGGAAGAGGATAGACTGGGAGCAGTTGTCCATTAGACTAGCTAGCGCACATGTACTTTGCTACACTTAAAGGGCCCTGGGTCCCTGCCTGTAATGGGCAGTCCGGAGGTCATGGCAAAACTACAACAGGCCTCAACATGTGCTACCTAGGCCGGAACCAAGTTTGTGCTGGAGAGAGGAACAAGGAGTAAACCGTGCAGCAAGTGTTTGTGCTAGAGTGAAGAAGGAGAAGTGTATATACTGTGGTGTATATAGTGGTCGCATTAAAGAGGAAGTAAACTCAGATTGGGTTTACTTCCTCAATATAACCCTGTAAAGTAGAGGCATAATGGGCTACTATGCATCGCATAGTAGCCCATTGTGTGCCACTTACCTGCAAAGGAAGCCTGCGGTGTCCAGCAATTTCCCCGCTCCAGGCCGCGTCCATCTTCTGCCCCTCTACCTTCTGGGGTCGCGACTCCGGCTCTGTGACTGCCCAGAGTCATGTGATGTCACTCCCGCGCACAGGAGCCGCCAGTCACGGCACAGAGTCAGTGGAGAAACGGCACAGAGGCCGCTTCTTCACTGCGCATGTGGCGACATGCCGTCGGCACATCTAGTACCGTACAGCGGTGTACGCGTCACTTCTTCGCCGGAGACACGGCAAAGAGGTGACTGAGACACGGCACTGACCGCCGAGGACACGCGCCCTCACTGTAGTGTACTGAGACCCGTCAGTGTCTCGGCCTCAGCGCTGGGGTCTTCCATCTCCCCGTCTTCTACCTGCGCCGGACCTCGCCCCTTTAACGACCTGTGGCGTCCGAAGGAAACGTCCATTCACCGTGTGTTACCCGATGATACGCTACGTATCATCGGGTAATACGGAGATGAAATGTCCCAATATAACTCCTTCATTTGGGTTAGACTCAAATGAAGGAGAAA
>BLSH010440386.1:119696-143564 GCA_018402905.1 Glandirana rugosa
TTATACACATCTCTATGTTTCTGTTGTGAATAGACAAAGTCAGTGACCGGATCACTGACTCCCCATTCAGAAAAGGCTTCATCCTGACAGATCCCCCACGGCAGCCGGCGGGAGAGGGGAGAAACCTGCAGAGCTGTGGGGATGAGGGGGGGGGCAGGAAAAATCACAGGGGGGTAGCACAAAGAAGCTGCATAGGAGGAGCTGGGGTGGCTGCATTTAAAGGAACCAATCTCTCCATTTTTCCCCCCGTTTCTCCTCCTCTCCCTCCCGTAGGCATTCAGCGGCTGCTGGAGGAAAATTTCAAAGATTGGTTCCTCTTTGCCAGTGTTTCTCAATCTTTTTCCAGTCATTGCACTCTTGAAAGTATTTTCAGGCACCCCAGTCTAAGTCTTGGTTCACATTACTGCATGTCATGGAATGTGCGCAAAATTGTGCGTGTTCCTGACATGCAGACAAACACGCTGCTCTTTAGCAGACATGTAGGGGTGTCATTAATTCTTAATGCTACCCCTACGCATTGGTAAACATTGTGCATTGTCGGTGCAGCTCAATTAAAAAAAAGATAAGGGAATTTTTCCCTGTGTTTCTGCGGGGCAGCCCACTGAAATGAATTTGCTGCCCTATACGCAGCGCACAGCTGCACAGATGTGAACCAATGCCTTGTTCACATGAAAGGTTGAGGGGCGGTAAAACCATGCATTTTAGCTGTGTTTTTAACACCCCCAACTGTTCCCCCTGCAGCTGCAAAGGAAGCAGATGGGGTGTACACTTGCTGTGGCTGCGGCTGGAAGTATACCCCTAGGACTAGGTGAATGGGGCTGCACTGTAACCACCCCACAACTGTGTGCATTGCACACAGTTACAGCATAGTGATAATGCATTTAGGGGGTTACAACAAGTGGCAAGAAGGCAACATATTGCCTCTTTACCACCTGTCAAATGCCTTTGAAAAGTGATCATGGCTTGCTTTTCAGAGGAACTACATTTTCTTGCTGGTACTATAAACAAGCCATTTAAAAAAAACAGTTCTGATTGTACACATATAGGGGGTCAGGATTAAAAGTAATGTGCATACATACACATGCACGTAAACACACATGTATGCACATACACACACATAATACATACACATATATAAACACACACACACACATATACAGTATCTCACAAAAGTGAGTACACCCCTCACATTTTTGTAAATGTTTTATTATATTTTTTCATGTGACAACACTGAAGAAATTACACTTTGCTACACTGTAAAGTAGTGAGTGTACAGCTTGTATAACAGTGTAAATTTGCTGTCCCCTAAAAATAACTCAACACACAGCCATTAATGTCTAAACCGAATTTAACTCTACTGCAGTTAAATTTCTTGTACACGCTCTTTTTTTTTTTTTTTTTGTATAACAACCATGTTATACTTTCCTGCTCTGTGCAAAGGTTTTGCACAAAGCAGCCCCAATCCTCTTCTGGAGTCTCCTACTGGCACTTTCAGCTCCTCCTTTTCTCTGTGTGCTACCATAGAAAAGCTACTTCCAATGAGGGCACACATGCTGGCTCGATGTGAATTTTCTCTGACTTCACCTGCTGCATGCTTGTTCTAGGTCAGATAGTCAGTAAGGGTTGGAGCTGGAAACCAAGGCATTAAGCATTATCAAAAGTAGATCAGCAAAGGCAGCCTACACAAAGATCTATGTAAAGGTTTGTTAAGGTTTTCGAAATTCTGCTTATATTCTATAACTAAAACTGTAGCTGTCCACAATTATATACTGTTGACAAGAGATGAGAAAGTAGAAAAAATCTCTTTCCACATTTTGAAAGTGTGAAAAGAATTTCCGCCCTTTGTGACATCATTGATTTTGATGTGCACAAATCAGATCAATAATCTCTACTGTTGACTATGGAAAATGTGCAAACAAACAACATCGTATTGTGTCTGCAGTTTCCCAAAAGCGACAAGCAGAATGTGAACATTTACTATCAGACACATAGATAATTTAAAAGCCTGTACAGTCAAAGAAGAACAAGCCAGATAATACATTTTAAGACACACATAGGGATGGACCTGCATGTAAATGACCGTTCCCAGCTATCTATATACTTTTAATGACAATCTCTAGTGACTCCTTTCCTATCCACAATTATATGAAGAAATGTAAGGAAATGCTGGAAAAAGACAAACTTTTATCTAATTGCCAATTAACCTGGGCACAAGCCAATAAAAGCATTATATGAAGAGAACGCTAATATATAAGATTGTAAATCATTGGTACCCAGTTATTTCTAATATATCAGATACATTTTGGAGATGTATTTTATCATGGTTATGTGATAGTTTATGTTTTTGGGAGTTATTTTGTAGATGTGCAAAGAGAGATCATACAAACTTGCAGGTAAAATCAAACTATATGTAGTGCCACCAATGCAGGAGCCGCTCATATGTTGCCCAGGTCTTCCCCATTTTTACTCCGCAGCCACACACAAGGTAGCTTCACACAGCCAGATGCACACTCATTTCAGCTTGTTACTCCAATGACCAGTCTAGGGGTTTTGTTTTTGATGTTTTATTGGAGAACTTGAATAAGGTAAGGGATAAATTGGAATAATTCCAAATTAAACTATTCACACTGAAGCCTTCAACTTCATTTCCTAGTGAAACGTGGCTGAATTCCTTGCAGAAGGCAGATACAGACTTCTTCACAGCAACAGCACACTGATTGCAGAACTGAGCAATGTCCCTTAGTAAAGTAATGGACAGTCCTGGACAAAGCTTTAAGAACACTAGAAAGTGTTCTCTTTGTGTGGACCCTCAGCTGACTTAGAGCAGAAGATGGATTTAACTGTCTAGGGCTCCTTAGGGTGTCTGCATTCACAAGGTTTCTGAAGCCCCACCGGTAGCCTTCTCTCTCTGTAATATCAGCCCAGTTGCACTGTAAACTCTCCCTCTGTCAGCTATGATAGGACCAGGGTGAGCCACACAGACTTCAGGCCCTCACAACACCCACTTGAATAAAAAGACGCCCCTACAACACCCACTTGAGGCCACATGGCAGCAAGTGCCGGGGGAGGCAGTGGAATCCTCTGCTGGATCTCAGGGTCCATGCTATTTGATTACAAATACAGGCACCTAGCATGCCTGTAATTGGCCAGGGCGGTATGAATATTCGAGTTCCCATCTGCACGGTTTCTACATACTGTTCATCACTTTCCATAGTTGCTAGGACATAGTGAAACTCAAGACAGCATGAGCAGCACCAGAGCACACAGAGCAGGCTACACTAGCCGATCACAGCTCTCTGTGAAGCAGACAGCAATTAGATTTATTTTAAACAAAGCAAAACCTCATGCTTAGTATATATGGTGAAGAAATTGGAACTGCTGCACACAAATACACCTGAATACCAGATCAGAGGTGACAACTAATATAGCAAAAAAGAGTGTCATGTCCCCTTAAATGATATTTAAAATCAATTCATGTGTCTTTCAATCCTTTGTGTAAACAATCTTACTCACACAATAAAAAGTAGATGAAATCACTCTGCGGTGTGTATACTTCAATATCCAATAATTGAAAGCAGATAATGCGCAAATAATAAATAATTTAAAAAAAATCATAAATTAGCACAGTAGAGTTCATAATTATGTAAACCAATATTTTACAAAAATAGTCAATGTGTGAATGAATATAAGAAATCTTTATATTTATTCAGTACACAAAATCAATCCTTGAAAGGTCCATACTTGTTGCAAAAAAAAGTGCTCAGCGCTCACAATAAAAAAGTGCAAACATTCTGAAAGTGCCTGTGAGTTCCGATATATCAGATGTTTGACCAGACTGCTTTCAAAAATCTCTGGCAATATGTCATCCACACAGCCTTGATGTGATGACGTCACAGACCCAGCTTCGCCCAACACATTTCCCCGTATAAGGCATCCTCTGGGATTGGAGAAATGGAAGTTTTTAGCAGAGTTGCGCTATTAGCTTCTTTCTTTATTATGTTTACTATATATGAGCGATGGAGTCTAAGCTGGGAAGTGTTGACAGAGTTTAAGCAGACACTGGAGACTTGCCTGTCAGCTCTATCTGCAGGAGCCATAGGTCTGAATGACAATCCATGGCTGAGAGCATTGGCTCCTTAGAAATATATCAGCGCTAATGATCTCTATAATTTGAGATCATTAGGGTCTGGTAAGAGGATACAATACCTCACAGCCACGTCCAGCAAATTTGTATTCGATAATTCTTCAGTACACACAATTAATCCTTGAAGAGTCCACACTTGGTGCAAACAAAAGTGCTCAGTGCTCACAACAAAAAAAAGTGCAAATGTGCTGAAAGTGGCCGTGAGATATTGTAGCCTCTTACCAGACCCTAATGATTTCAAATTATAGAGATAATTAGCACTGATATATTTCCAAGGAGCCGACACTGTCAGCCATGGATTATCATTCAGACCTATTGCTCCAGCAGATAGAGCTTACAGCCCAGTCTCCAGCGCCTGGTTAAACTCTATCAACACTTCCCAGCTTAAACTCTGTCTCTTGTATATATTGAACATAAGAAATAAAGGATCTCATAGTGCAACTCTGCTAAAAACTTCCATTTCTCCAATCCCAGGACACCTTATACAGGACAATGCGTTGAGCGGAGTTGGGAAACGTGTTGGGCCACCACCAACCCTAGTATGACTGCTCCAATTTCAGAGCATTTGCATGCAGCTATGACATCACCACGCCTGGGAGCAGACATGCCACACTGCAGAGAAAAAGTAAGAGGTGAGGGTGGCTTAGACATATAACTAGAAAGGAGAAGTTTAAAACAGCTGCAGGGAAAGAAGCAAACTTGCACTATCCAAGCTGGTTAATTCAAGCCAAGCAAGCTACAATAGCCTCAAAGATCCAGAGAAGGGCTTCCCATTTTAATGGCACATGTAGTAGTCCAAGACTATAGACCAGGAGAGGTTAAACTTAATTGGAAGCCATTTCATTAGTGGTAAGTAAGAGAGTGTCCAACAACACATAGCCCATGAACATTTGGAAGGAAAAAAAGAAAATGAAGGTATGCTGTCTGTAGAAACATTATAGATATCACTAGCCATGTGGGTAGTTAGGGGTGAGAACATTACCACATTTATGAAGAATGATAGCCTTTTGTTACCTTTTCAGATATATATACAGTGCCTTGAAAAATTATTCATATCCCTTGAAATGTTCTACATGTTGTCTTGTTACAACCAAAAACGTAAATGTAATTTATTAGGATTTTATGTGACTGACCAACACAAAGTGGCACATAATTGTGAAGTGGAAGGAAAGTGATAAATGGTTTTCAACATTTTTTACAAATAAATATGTGAAAAGTGTGGCATGCATTTGTATTCAGCCCCCTTTACTCTGATGCCCCTAACTAAAATCTAGTAGAACCAATTGCCTTCAGAAGCCACCTAATTAGTAAATAGAGTCCACTTGTGTGTAATTTATTCTCAGTATAAATGCAGCTGTTCTATGAAGCCCTTAGAGGTTTGTTAGAGAACCTTAGTGAACAAACAGCATCGTGAAGGCCAAGGAACACATCAGATGGATCAGGGATAAAGCAGGGTTAGGTTATAAAAAATATCCCAAGCTTTGAACATCTCATGGAGCACTGTTCAATCCATCATGTGAAAATGGAAAGAGTATGACAGAACTGCAATCCTACCAAGACATAGCCGTCCACCTAAACTGAAAGGCCAAGCAAGGAGAGCATTCATCAGAGAATCAGCCAAGAGGCCCATGGTGTCTCTGGAGGAGCTGCAGAGATCCACAGCTCAGGTGGGAGAATCTGTCCACAGGACAACTATTAGTCATGCACTCCACAAATCTGGACTTTATGGAAGAGTGGCAAGAAGAAAGCCATTGTTGAAAAAAAGCCATAAGAATTTCCGTTTGCAGTTTGCGAGAAGCCATGTGGGGGACACAGCAAACATGTGGAAGAAGGTGCTCTGGTCAGATGAGACCAAAATGTAATTTTTTGGCCTAAAAGCAAAAGGCTACGTGTGACGGAAAAACACTGCACATCACCCTGAACACACCATCCTCACCGTGAAACATGGTGGCAGCAGCATCATGTTGTGGGGATGCTTTTCTTAAGCAGGAACAGGGAAGCTGGTCAGAGTTGATGGGAAGATGGATAAAGCCAAATACAGGGCAATCTTAGAAGAAAACCTGTTAGAGTCTGCAAAAGACTTAAGAATTGGATGGAGGTTCACTTTCCAGCAGGACGACTCTAAATATACAGCCAGAGCTACGATGGAATGGTTTAGATCAAAGCATATCCATGTGTTAGAATGACCCAGTCAAAGCCCAGACCTAAATCCAGTTGAGAATCTGTGGCAAGACTTGAAAACTGCCATTCACAGACGCTCTCCATCCAATCTGACAGAGCTTGAGCTATTTTGCAAAGAAGAATGGGCAAAAAATGTTACTCTCTATATGTGCAAAGCTGGTAGAGACATCCCCAAAAAGACTTGCAGCTGTAATTTCAGTGAAAGGTCATTCTATAAAGACTCAGACGGGCTGAATACAAATGCACGCCACACTTTTCCCATATTTATCTGTAAAAAAATTGAAAACCATTTATCATTTTCCTTCCACCTCACAATTATGTGCCACTTTGTGTTGGTCTATCACATAAAATCCCAATAAAATACATTTACATTTTTGGTTGTAACATGAAAAAATGTGGAAAATTTAAAGGGGTATGAATACTTTTTTAACGCACTGTAAATAAATAAATATAAATATATATATATATATATATATATATATATATATATATATATATGTAGCTGTGTGTAAACACACATTTGTTTTTTCGCATAGCGCATATTTGTTGTATATATGGTATTGAAGCCTTCACTTATTTCTTCCTCTTAATCTGTGTCTCAGACCAGGCTTCTTGCCCTCCCTGTAATAATGCTTAAATGTTTTGGTTCACTGCTCTTTTCTATTAATCAGTCATCTCCTCAGTGTTAATGTGTGAAATCGGTAAGTCAGTCAATGACTATCATCAAAACAAGGTTTATTGCTGAGGCAGGGACTATGCAGCATCTCTCATTGAAGGCACTTTGTAAAATGTGCTACCTTGCTCTTTATCCCGTTGTCATAAATATGATCACAGACAGGTTGTCACACAGAAGATAATTGACGTTCATTTGCTCAGCAAGCATAGCAATTACACGTAAAACGTCATTGAAAACAGATTGCTATAGGGCAATCCTGTAAAATTTTGTATATCCTCTCCAAAAAAAGCAAATACTAGATGCTTGATATTATGGCTGAATGAATTTAATTGCCAGATATATAGATCCAAGTAAAGATTCTCTTTTTAGGTATTTATGTATTTAAAAGCACGCAAGTGTACCTTGCCTGCCATTAATGTAGAAAATGTCCTTTTTCAGAATGCTCTTTAGTCTCTCTGTGTAAAATACTTTTTTTTATGTATTGTAGAACTTCGTTTTAACTTGAATTTATATGTTATTCAATATTTTATTATAAATCACAATTGTATACGGTAATTTGCAGCATGTTTACCAGGAGTGTCTTCAGAACCGTTTTATGCTCATTACGTTCCTGAAACTCCATTTTGGGTTACCTTTTTTTTTTACATATATTTGTCTCACACAGTTACTCTAAATTGATATAATGTGTGGCTTGGTTTTAGCTTTGATCACGACCTCTTAGTAATGGCCTTTCCTGCTACCACATTTACTTTGTAAACCAGAGATATCTATAACCTATGGAAAGCGTTTATAAAGGAAACACTGGGAAGTTCTGGTGAATCATCTAATGCTATTCTCCCAAGTGACATTCAAAGGCATTCCCCTGGCATTCCATGGTCCCATTCACCCTGTATATAATAGAATGAATGTGGTACCAGGTGACTGTAACAGCTGGTGAACAACCTTCGAATGTCAGAAGTACTGTGAGCTGTCAGGACAGCTTTTAGGCTTGCAGGTGAATTTATTGGCAGGAGCTCTCCGTAGTGCTGAAATTGTGTTTATTAGCAGTTCTAGCACTAGGAGGAATAACCATTTCTTATTTTTTAACACTGGTAAACAAACAAAGCAGAATTTACTTCAGTGAGCATGCAACCCCCTGCTATCCTGATACAAGTCCAGATGTCTTTTATCATTGAGCTGGTACTTTGAGAGGAAGCCCCCCCAAAATACAGGAGTCCCCCTCCTAAAGCACAGTGCAAAGGGGATACAAGTTTATGTGTCAGGCTGGTTAGAGTTTTTTTCCCATGGAGTACATTTGTAAAACAATTTTTAAAAAGTTAACCAAAGTGGTAAATCATTAGTAAAAATATAGGTTTGGCAGACTTCTTAAACAATTATTGGATTATCAGATGAGTAAATTTCATGTAAATGTGCTGGAAAAATGAACAACTGCGTGCCACCCGCTGTATAGTAAAATGATGGATGGAAGCACTCTCGTTCTGAGAAGATGTCATACAATGTCCTCTGATTCTCACCGTGCATGCGGTGGGGTGCTGTGTCCCTGGGCCTATGACGTAGGCTCTTTACAATGTGATCCGCTGTGTCCAATCACAGCTAATCACAGTGTAAACAGGAAATGCCTGTGTCCTGATTATCAATGCAGCCCCAACAGTGCCCACCAGTGCTGCCAATCAGTGCCCATCAGTGCTACCAATTAGTGCCCACCAGTGCTCATCAGTGCCTCCTCATCAATGCCAAATATCAGTGACGTCTATCAGTGACGCCTATCAGTGCCAATCAATGTTGCATATCAATGCCCATCAGTGTTGCATATTAGTGCCTCCTCATTAGTGACCATCAGTGTCACCTCAACAGTGCCCATCAGTGATGCCTGCCAGTGCCCATCAGTACCTCCTCATCAATGCCAACCATCAGTGCCGTTTATCAGGGCCATCTATCAGTGCCACCTATCCGTGCCCATCAATGCTGCATATCAGTGCCCATCAGTGCTGCATATTAGTGCCTCATCATCAGTGCCCATCAGTGCCACCTCAACAGAGCCCATTAGTGCTGCCTCATCAATGCGCATCAGTGCAGCCTATCAGTGCCCACCAGTGCAGCCTCATCAGCGCACATTTACTTATTTACAGAACCTAAGAAAAAAATGTTTTTTTCTTTCAAAATGTTTGTGTTTTCTTTTCATTTGTTTAGCAAACAATTTAAAACCCAGTGGTGATTAAATGCCACCAAAAGCAAACTCTGTCTTAAAAAATGATAAAAATGTTGTTTGGGTACAGCATTGCATGACTGCGCAATTGTCATTCAAAGTGTGGCAGCACTGAAAGCTGAAAATTGGCCTGGGCAGAAAGGGGGTGAAAGTGCCCAGTAGGCAAGAGGTTAAATAGGGAGACTATCACAGAAAGCCTACTTAATCCTACTGAAAAACAGATGGTGCCACATATCAAAAAATGTTTGAATATTGGGCAAGTGTTTTGCACATGTCTATTACTTTTTCTTTATACATAGTGTGAATGTTGTCCAAAGTGTTTGATTGCAAATTTTGGAGGAACTTTAGGTGAAATGCCCATCTAATCTTTAATAAACATACCCTAGTCTCTAGGAGGTTATCAGGTTCAAGATGTCACCTGTAGGCTTATTAAAATACTCCCATTACATGGAGATTGGTTTCATTATCTTTTAAGGACCCAGGTTAAAAAATACATCTTCATATATTTGGATTGACATTCATTTTAAAGTGGTACTAAAGGCAGAAGTTTTTATTAACTTAATGCATTCTCAGCATTAAAGTAAAAAACCTTCTGTGTGCAGCTCCTCCTGTCACCCCCCCCCCCATACTTACCTGAGCCTGATCTCAATCCAGCAATGTGCCTGAGAGCAGAAGCTCTCTCTACTCTCTCCCTCCTCACAGGTCAGATTGATAGCAGTGGAAGCCATTGGCTCCTGCTGGTGTCAATCAAATCCTGTGATGAGGAATCAGGGGGCAGGGCTGAGTCATGCTGTCTCTGTCTATAGACCCAGGCAACGCTACTCATGTTTGAACCTGTAGGTGTGCCCCCATAGGAAACAGCTTCCTATGGTGGCACACAGAGAAGAGGAGAAGCCAGGAGCACTGGCGGGTGATCCTAAAAAAGGAGGATGTGGGCTGCTCTGTGTAAAACCATTGCACAAAGCAGGTAAATATAACATGTTTATTATTTTTAAAAAAATACCCTTTACAATCGCTTTAAGCCCATGCTGTTATGCATGCATATTGGTCTGCATTCACCACTTTTGAGAACCCAGACTGTAATGCACAGGACAGTACTGTTGTAAGAGGCATCACACATATGGGCCCTAAATTGTCCCCAAAGAATATGTGTGTGTAAGTTAGTTGTCAGGACATTAGATTCTAATCTTCAGAGGGACAAGTGCCTATGTAAATGTATATATTTAGAGCATTTATACTTGGAGCATGTTATACATCAATTTAAAGATATCAATGAACCATTCCATATCTCTACCAAAATCATACAAAAACACTGTGGCAGAGTCACATTGCTTGCAGGCAAGGTTGTGGATTGCATTTGAGATGTTTGTCACCCAGAATGATGTTTGGCTTGGTGAAGAATAAAGGCTAGTCTCCCTTTAAGTGGCTAATCATAAAATTCTTCTGTTAGGTCTAGAGTTAGATCTCAGAGGATGTTAAGTGGGTCTGCAAGCCTAGCTGCCCAGTCCACAAGGCAAGCGCACATGAAGGTTTTACCTACCAAACTGTGTTCAGGCTGAGGAAAAAAACTATAATATGGACTATATGGGCCAATGTATATGCTGAAGTAAGCAGGACTTTGTGCCTGTGTTTTTACTGCTTAAGGTAATACTAAATCCTGGACCCTGCGCTCACTATATCTGGTCTCCCACAGTACACAGAACATGAAAATGCAATTATCTTATGCCTATGATACTGTATTACTCCTATCAGTGTCTGGTTAAAGCTTGTAAGAGAAGTTTTCATTCTACTCTGACTGTCCTCTGAAGCTGCAGGCCCTGTGCCAATCACATGCACCCTCCCAAGAAAGAAAAAACCTCTCTAGCAAAACACACCAAACTGAGCATGCACAGAGTGCCCCCAAGGCTCCGCACTATCAGCAAATGGACTGTGGATAGTAAAAGAAGGGGAGGATCAGAGAAGACAGGATCAAAAAGCCTTTTTACTGAATGTTTAGGATTAAACCCTTAGGATCTACAGGTAGTATAACAAGCATGCTTTACTGCATATATAGACTGATTTTACTGTTGGGTTTAGTAACACTTTAAGTAAGCTGCTTTCAGTTAATACCAACCAAGAACATGGGACCAGCAATTCCTCAAAGAGATTGTTTTATATGGTGCCTTCCTGCCAAAGAGCTGCCACTTGAGTGTGTCCCCTGTCACACATACAATAAGTTCAGATTGGGTGTAACCATTTAATCTTCCAGTATTATTATTGTGTTATGGGAGGAGGCATCCAGAGGAAACCAATGCAAACATACAAAACCCAACTGTTAGTGGCCCTAGTAGGAAATATAACCAGAACGGTGGTACTGCAGAGCCACAATACTTAGCAGCAGTTCAGATCCCAAGCACTTTTCTTCCCAAATCCCTTGGTGTCTCACAGTGTTTCTTCTTCTTTGATTATTTTGGGCAGACGGGGCTTTAATTTGGTAGCAAATTTGAATACATACATCTAACTTTCCTGATTTTTATTTGGAAGAAATAGTAAAAATGTAAAAAGATAATACATTTTACTTTAATATATCCTAACACCACATTTGTATAATTTGAGTACCTCACCCAATAAAGAGAGTCGTAGAGTTATATCACCAACTTGCATTCAAAAGCCTTTCTGTCTGTTTTTACTTCAAAGAAGATTCCTCAACACCAAGGGGGACACTCGCACAGGTTTTCTCAGCATATCACAAGAAAATACAGCCTTCTAGCTATTTGACCTGTATAGTTCCTCTGAGTTCCACTCATACTAATCTCTCTCCACAGGCATCAGCCTGGTCAAAGTGGTCAAAATGTCTGTCCGGGTGGCTGACACTGACAGCTGGTGGTTCAAGGGCTAGTGCCAGCATGGGCCTGCAGAAGCTGCTAAGAAAGGCTGTAGTTTGGCTGCTAAGAAAGGCTGTAGTTTGGCCACTATTTTAAAACAGCGGCTGGGACTCATGTAATTAAGTGCTTGCTTTGGAAAATGTTACTGTTATGTAAATGAATAAACTCAACAACATATACAGTTCTAGCACCCAGCATTTCTGAATATTTTTAGAATATTCCAGTATGAAGGCGCACTGACCCTAAACATTTCCTTGTCACTGTAAACTATGAATGTGTACAACTAACATACCTATTTATCCAAGATGAATTCATTAATCAATGTTATACAAGATAAATTTTGGTTTCTGCAGATCAATTTTCTTATTTTCAACCAGGAAAAACTTGAACTTCCTCAAACTGTCTAGAAAACCTTCTGCTATGTTTTAATATTTATATCACAATAAAATCAATACAATTCACACATCGCAGACAATTAGGAGAAAATATAGACATGTAAATGATGTGAAACAGAACTGACAAACGGCACACACACCAATATATTTGTTAACGAAGACTGAGATATTAACTGTTTGCTGTGACAAATCTGTAAATGCGAGTAGTGTGTTCATACTGGCATGAGATTTAAAAGGGGTTAAACTGGAGAAATATTATGGAAGTGAAACCATGGAGACACCAGGAATGACTCTGATGAACACTAATGTCCCCATCTGTCATAGTTCCTCTTCTCCATTATCATATGAAAACACAACTTGCATGTGACTCATTTTGGGCATGCAAATTTACTGCATATTAAGAAGTTAAGTAAGGCCCTTAACAAGCTCTCCATACTTTATATTCCTTACCAATAAGATGTATTTGGCAGTTCAGCCCACAAAACGGAAAATAAATTGCTGAAACTGTCTATCACATTACTGCAGGGCCAAAATGTAAATGCTCTCAGAATAAAAAAAGAAAAAACATAGTCCCGGCCATTTCAATATATACATGGGAACAATAACAAAGAAGGAAGCTGCTTTTCAACATTTAATTGCTGCTGGCACCAGCAGAAAATACCGACAAACACTTTTCCCAGCTTAAAGG
Organism: Glandirana rugosa; assembly: GCA_018402905.1. Classification (NCBI taxonomy): domain Eukaryota; kingdom Metazoa; phylum Chordata; class Amphibia; order Anura; family Ranidae; genus Glandirana; species Glandirana rugosa. Next base: position 132,851 of record BLSH010440386.1, read on the forward strand.
TTTTATTTCCAATTTACTCCAGGTTACCTCAGACGTGAATTAACACTGATACGTTTTTGACATTGTTTTTTTTTTTTTAATGCTGCTCTATAACAAACAACTCAATTACCTCAAGCACCCGGATCTTTACTAACGTCCAAAGAGGCATCTACCTGTAGCAATTATATGGCTGGCTGTTCTCTGGCTCATCGTGTCTGCACTATTCAAATCAAAACATGCCCATACATCCAGGCATTGCATGAAAATCAATTCTCGCTCAAGCTACAAAAAGCCACTTAGTGCTTCTATTTCTTGTTTAGCTAATGTTCTACCCACAATACTTTCCTTCCCTCCTCAAAAACATATCTATGTTATTAAAGCCATTAGCCGTTCTCTGTCGCTGGCGACTATACACTTTCAGTGGCTGCAGGCTACAAAGAGCAGCTAAAATGGCTGTAGCCTGACTGTGAATTTGTTTTGTATTGAAGAGCGAATACACTCATGAAATCCACATATTTTATTTTGCAAGCTGAGAGCAATTATATAAGTCTATCTCCATTAAACAGAAATTGAAACCTATGTAAAATGTCCGCACCTTGAAGGCGAAGGGAATATCTGTCTGTGTTAGATATTATTCTTGTGATTGTTATGAAAGCGTTCACAAGTCTGAAAGAGGCATTCTGAGGACTGAAAACTGCAAAAGTAATCTGAGCAATTGTGTGCCAAGCCATTTCTAAATTCATTTCCTTTATTGCAAAGAAGAGCACTTTACTTTGAGATGCTGAAATGTGAATTATTTTTCTCAGAATTTCTCTCTAGCCAGATAAACAATAAACAGTCAAAGCTCTCTCTGATTTGTTCCCTAGTTCTGTGCTGGGTAACTGTGCATTCTGTGGTACCCACACTACATCTTCATGGAGCTGGAAGCAAAGTTGATGATAATATAGGTTCTGATGCTTACAATATAATCATTGTAGTAAACAAATGAACAGACACGCATACTCGTATATGTACATCTATGATGTATTCCATCCAATAAACAGCCCACTTCTACTCACAGATATCTATGAAGTGATGTGCACTACTTTTTCATAACTGCTCGCCTTCATGGGCAAAAGCTATCAAGCCAAACCATACATAATGAATGAAACATGCACCAAAATAGTGCCAGTGTTTGTGGCACACCACAACAAGCTGAAGAGATTAATAGATGTACATATTCCGTCCCTTAGAAAAATATGGAGCTAACAGTGGTGAAAGAAGAAATATCCTGGCAATGATGTGCGAAAAAAATGCCCCTGCGTTGATGGTGTCACTGGAATTAAAAAATATCCCTGGTGTTAGTGGAAGGAAATTATTTTCTGTGTCGATGTGTCGTTGTAGTGAAAAAATGTGCCTGTGTTGGTGTGTGTCACTGGAAGGAAAACAATGTCCCTGCATTGGCGTGTCACTGGAAGGAAAATATGCTGCTGTGTCCAAGTTAACACTGGAAGGAAAAAATGTCACTATGTACGTGATATCACTGGAAGGAAAAAGTGTCACTATGTCTGTGATATCACTGGAAGGAAAAAATGTCACTGCGTACGTGATGACACTAGAAGGAAAAATGTCACTATGTACGTGATATCACTGGAAGGAAAAAGTGTCACTATGTCTGTGATATCACTGGAAGGAAAAAGTGTCACTATGTCTGTGATATCACTGGAAGGAAAAAATGTCGCAGCATACGTGATATCTCTGGAAGGAAAAAATGTCACGGCGTACGTGATATCACTGGAAGGAAAAAGTGTCACTATGTCTGTGATATCACTGGAAGGAAAAAGTGTCACTATGTCTGTGATATCACTGGAAGGAAAAAATGTCACTGCGTACGTGATGACACTGGAAGGAAAAAATGTCACGGCGTACGTGATATCACTGGAAGGAAAAAGTGTCACTATGTCTGTGATATCACTGGAAGGAAAAAATGTCACTGCGTACGTGATGGCACTGGAAGGAAAAAATGTCACAGCGTACGTGATATCACTGGAAGGAAAAAATGTCACGGCGTACGTGATATCATTGGAAGGAAAAAATGGCACTACGTACGTGATATCACTGGAAGGAAAAAATGGCACTACGTACGTGATATCACTGGAAGGAAAAAATGTCACTATGTACGTGATATCACTGGAAGGAAAAAATGTCACTATGTACGTGATATCACTGGAAGGAAAAAATGTCACTACGTATGTGATATCACTGGAAGGAAAAAATGTCACTACCTATGTAGCAGCCAGGAGCTGAACACAAACCTCCACCCCAGAGGTCTGGGTGGGCTGGAACTCCTCACCTTGAGCCCATGTGCCCCTTTTTATATGAATATATTCACCCAAAATGCAGTGGGGCATCTCCCCTGCTAATTGGTCAGAACTACATCCATATACACCTGCTGTCACTGGCTGGGTTTTCCTCCCACTATCCAATAGGAACCCATACTACTGGACAGTGTAAAACTTTCCAGACCACATGAATCAGCACTAGAGCACTCTGAGCAGACCTTTCTCAAATCAAGGCTCTCTGATAAGCAGACAGCATACAAATGTACCTATCTGCTCTCGTGTTAAGCAGAAAAAGCCAAAAACTATATACACTTACTAACACCCAAACTAAGAGGGGGGCTACACTACATACGTGATATCACTGGAAGGAAAAAGTGTCACTATATCTGTGATATCACTGGAAGGAAAAAATGTCACTACATACGTAATATCACTGGAAGGAAAGAATGTCACTACGTACGTGATTTGACTGGAAGGAAAAAATGTCATTACGTCTGTGATATCACTGGAAGGAAAAAGTGTCACTATATCTGTGATATCACTGGAAGGAAAAAGTGTCAGTATATCTGTGATATCTACAAGATAGAGAAAACTGAATACCTGCGCAATGGTAAATAGGGTTATGTTGACGTCAGTGCGCCACTGACAAAACGCAGCATTGGGTGACCAGAACCCATACACGCCATATCCGTTCGTTGGAACGTGGAAGCTTACCGTTCAGCGTTCTTACATATTTTAATGGTCGTTTGCATTACCGACTTATGGATTTTCTGTAAGAACCTTTTTATGGAATAAACTTTTTTATACGTATTTCACCATGTCGGCCTTTCCATTTTTCCACCCTACCCCTGTCTCCTGAGGTCTGCAGCCCAGCCGGGCACTGCAGTGTTGGTGGGGAACAGGATTTGCTATCCAGGTGTTGATGATCCCCGTAATAGGGATCCCTTTGAGCTGGTGAGTAGGCTGTGAAACCGGGTGCCTGTCTTTTGGTGAAGGAGTGTGACCATCTATGGAATCCCATTGACTGATTTGATCATGCATTTTCTTTGCTTCTCACATTGAACTTTGAATTCACTGGACCCCTTTCTAAAGAGGTTTTATAGTTTATACCAACTGGATGTATTTCACCTAGCCTGGGTGTTGTGTCTGCAGTTTTGGTTTATGTACCGGGAATCCATACTTTGTTTTTAAAGAGACATTACATTACCTATGATATACTCTATGACCTATATTCAGCCTTTATTCCTACACTTGTGGTATTACATATATGCAATATATGCAATGTTTTCAATTTTTGCTATTTCTGTATCATATTTCATGCATTGGTATTTGCACTTTATTCACAGGTGTCTATATGATATATTTGTCTTTATGCTATAATTTTAATATTCACAATGAAGTAGCTCAGTGTTTGTTTCCTATGGTAAAGTTTCCCACTTCCCTAAAGGGTGCTGTGTATTTGTGTTGGGCTTACCACATATTACTGAGCTATTTTATATTACAGGAACACTTTGATAGGAGCGTGGTTTGATTAATTTACTCTCATATCTGTGATATCACTGGAAGAAAAAAATGTCACTATGTCTGTGATAGCACTGGAAGGAAAATAGCTGTTACATCAAAGTCAGTGGTGAAAAAAAATGTCACAATGTCAGTGGTGTCAGTCCAACGGAGATTAATCAGGCATCTGTATCAATGGGACTAAGAAGAAGGAGAAGCTGGGAGGTTGAGAGGTGCTTTGTGGCTGCATTAAACTAAACAAGCCCATCCCTAGACAGTGCTTATCTGGCTGGCTGTCTCTTGTTCCAACCTGAAAGTGATTGTCAAAACTTGTGTTTGTTCCTAAATAAAAAAACATGTTATAGTTAACATACCCTCCTCTTCCAGGGTCACCTGCCGGCGCTCCAGGCTCCTCTTCTTATCAATGCACCATCATAGAAAGTATTTCCTATGGGGGTGCACCTGAGGGCTCGTCCGGAACCAGGCTGTGTGCGTCCATAGACACACACACAGTGTGGCTCAGCCCTGCCCCCTGCTCCCTCCTCACAGGATTTGATTGACTGCAGCAGGAGCCAATGGCTCCCGTTGCTCTCACTGACTGCTGTGAGGAGGGAGAGAGACCAGACTGGCACACCACTGGATCAAGAGAGGGCTCAGGCAAGTATAAGGAGTATGAAGGGGCAATACATCAACTGGGACATTTTTAACTTTAATGCAGGGAATGCATTAAGGTAAAAAATGTTGTGCCTTTAGAACCACTTGAAGGGACAGCAGGCTTCTCTTTAAATGCTGTATTCAATGAAAGGAAATGGGCTAGTGAAAGGGGTGGGGGTGTTACAGTGCCGCGTGGCTGCCAAAGAAAGGACAAGAAACCTGAAACCTCACTTCAGGAGTTGTCACTTCTGTCAGTGAGGCAGCTCTACATAACAACATTGAACCCAGTGCACATGTCTTTCTGCACCCCCACCCCTTCTTCTGTAACTAATATATTAGGGTGTGAAATAGACCTCTTCGCTGCGATGTATGTGTGACAAGCATGAAAACTTCCCTCTCCTGTTGTGAACAATAATTCATGTACTTACTTCAAATGCCTAACCAAGCTGGATATTTTCAGTGCCAATGCATGCTGGCTGCACATATGCACATATGAATGAAAGTGTTGGGAAATCTCTCTTATGAAGGCTAGACAAAAGCATAATTTTAGTATAATGTGGAATGGTTACAGTTTCTAAAATTGTACAGCATAATTCTCCCTGTAACCCTAAGACACTTGGGGTGCCACTCCAGACAACCATCCTTCAACTCAGATGGCTTCAGCTCACAGGCAGCTAAGAAGACCATCAATTGGCGCTGTAGCATATACTGGAAAGGAAGAAACACCACCGCACACCAACCTGTCTTGAAAGGTGAATCAAAAATACAGTTCAGCCTGAGACCACCCAGGCCACTCTTCCGATGCATTTTGCTCTGTCCAGGGGGCTTAATCATGATTAAACTTTGTGGGTGGGGTGAAATGCATCAGGGACATGGTCTGGGTAGAGTCAGGCTGAAGCCATCTTGTTGAATCACCTTTTGAGTTGGCGTGCAGCCATGTTTCTCCCTTTCTAGTATAATGCTCACTCTGCCACAGACCACTGCTCCTCATTTCTTGTCCTATGTCACAGGAACAGGAAGTGAGGGAAAATCTACCCAGCCACATAATAGACAAAAATAAAGATCTGACAAAAAATATAATAAACTTTCTCCAAATGAAAAAAAAAAAAAGGTTGTAGTTATGTTTTAATTTGTCAGTAGCACTGCTACCTGGAAAGGGAATTGAAAATACAGGTGGAGCAAATACTGGCCAAATATTGAGCACATAATGAACCACCCACAACAGGCTCTCAATTTTGTCTTTCAAATGAAACAAATAATCTAAAGCTTGTGATGTCCTTCACATTTCTTTGCTCAGTTTCTTATTAAATCAAGCTCAGTGGCAGATTATAATAACAGCAGAACAGAAAGCTGCCTGGAGCCCCAGACTCCAAGGTAGCCCATCAGGATGCTAGCAAAGTTCCACACTCATGTGATCTTCACAGAAATCTATTTCAGTTTGCAAATCATTGGACTCTTGCCATAATCGAATGCCAACCTTTGTGTTGTTCTTAGTAAAGGCTTCTTTCAATTAATAATTTAATAATTACACAAATCAATGGCACACTGCTTGTACAAGGGAGCCTTATCGTTAATATTATCTGTCACTGTCATGGATATTTACAGTCAGTATAACACTACATGAAATTCAAATCAAAACTCAAACATCACGCTCTAAATCCTGCAGAAATGTTTCACAAATGCACATCAAAATGAAAACACAAATGTCTGTGCACGCTGACCCTTATGTGGGATCCAATTAAACTGTCAGGGGGTCTATGAACTGAAAACAGCCTGGGGCCTATGGTACAATTAATCCACCATGATTAAACCATGCTGAAAGGACAGACAAATAACTCTGACAAGAGGCTTTAGGTCATTTCTCAGCTGATGTGAAATCTGACTTGTTGCTTAGCGTTTCTAATTTTATCATGACCATTTCTCTTTGCAGTACTTTATTAAATAATGAAGCATCTGTCTATAAACCTTTACAAACACACACACACACTACTGCCAAACCTAAACAGTGACCCCCCATATATTTCCTACAAACAATTGCAGATTGCACATCATATACATTTATTCCTGTTCAAAAAGGGGGTACAAATAATATATCTATGTCTATATATATGACTCAAACAACAGATCCATTAACAAACTTGTTTGCTCATATGTAACGTATAATTTCATGGGGGGGGGGGGGGGCGCTTATTATGGTCACAACTCCTTGCTTCCAGTACTACAGTCACAACAAATGTTTCAAACATAAATGATGACATACACCTCACCGTTTCTATATTTCTATATATATATATTTATATACTCTATATTTCTAAAGGTGCTATTGACATGAAATGTTCACCACATGTCTGTAACAACTCGTGCAATCCATACATACAAATAAGCCAAAACAAATGAGTTCAGAAATTAAGTTATGTGCAATAAAATGGAATGACACAGGGAAAGAGTATTAAACACGTTAACTGAAATTTTTTAATACTTCGTACAAAATCTTTTGTTGGTAATGACAGCTTCAAGACACCTCCTGTATGGAGAAACAAGTCCCATGCGTTGCTCAGATGTGATTTTGGCCCATTCTTCCACACAAACAGTCTTCAAATCTTGAAGGTTCGTGGGCCTCTTCTATGAACTCTGATCATTAGTTCTTTCCATAGATTTTCAATTGGATTCAAGTCAGGTGATTGGCTGGGCCATTCTAACAGCTTTATTTTCTTTCTTTGAAACCAATTGAGAGTTTCCTTGGCTTTGTGTTTGGGATCATTGTCTTGCTGAAATGTCCACCCTCATTTCATCTTCATCATCCTGGTAGATTGCGTCAGATTTTTATTAAGAATGTCTTGGTGCATTTTTACATTCAACCTTCCTTCAATGATTTGAAGTTTGCCAGTACCGTATGCTGAAAAACAGCCCCACACCAGGATGCTCCCACCTCTAAATGTCACTGTTGGTTTTTGGGGTGATGTGCAGTACCAATTTGACCTCCAAATGTAGTGTGTATTATGGCATCCAAAGAGTTCCATTTTGGTTTCATCTGACCAGACTATATTCTCCCAGTATTTCATAGGCTTGTCTAAATGTTGTACAGTAAACAAGTTCCAACATGCTTTTTCTTCAGCAATGGAGTCTTGTGTGGTGACCGTACATACAGGCCATGGCAGTTGAGTGCATTACTTACTGTTTTCTTTTAAACACTTGTACCTGCTAATTCCTGGTCTTTCTGAAGCTCTCCGCAAGTGGTCATTAGCTCTTGGACAACTCTTCCGATAATTCTTTTCACTCCTCTGTCAGAAATCTTGTGAGGAGCACAAGGTTGGGGCAGGTTTATGATGAAATGGTGTTCTTTCCACTCCCAGATTATGGCCCCAAGAGTGCTCAGAAGGATTAGAATGAATAATTAGAACCAATGCTATCAGTATGTTTCGCAACAATAAGGTTGTGAAGGTCTTGAGAGAGGTCTTTCCTTTTACCCATCATGAAATGTTTCTCTTGTGACACCTTGGGAATGACCTTTTTTGTAGGTCATCAGTTGAGACTGAAACAGTTGATATTGATCTGCACTGACAAGGGGCAGGATTGCTTTCTAATTACTGATAGATTTCAGCTGGTGTCCTTGCTTTCCATGCCTTTGCTTGTTTGCCTCCTCCTCCCCTCCTCCACTGCCACATTTTTCACCTTTCATGGGTAGCGGATACCTGGTTTTGACAGGTACCACTCACCATGGCGAAGCGAACTGGAAGTTCAACCCCCCGCCTCCAAGTCATTTACAAAGTCAACATGCTTTGCGTATGCATAGTAGGGAACCGGCTGTGAAGCCATAAGGCTTCACTGACGGTTTCCCTTAGCTGAGATCATGACAGCAGCACCTAAGAGCCCATTGAAAAATTGGCTTGGGTTAAGACACCGCTGGATTCGTGGACAGGTAAGTGCACTAATCTTAAAAGTCAATAGCTACAGCATTTGTAGCTGCTGACTTTTAATTTTTTCCTGAAGGAGCCTGGAGCTCCGCTTTAATTTCTGAACTTTTTGGCTTCTTTGTATGTATGGATTGCATGGGTTGTTACCAACCTGTGGTGAAAAATTCATGCCAATAGCACCTTTAGAAATATATTCATCCAGAAAAATGGTGACGTGTTCAATTAATACTTATTTTACTTGCTGTGTATATATATATATATATATATATATATATATATATATTTATATATATATGTTATTGTATTATTACTATATATGTGTTATTCTTTTTTGGATATTGATGCTTAAAAGGTCCCAGTTACCCAATATATGTGTTAGCTGCTAAGAAAAGCTTTTGCAATAGTGCGACAAGCATAGCCAATTGTAGTAAAGATCAAATACACCCTGCTAACAGCAGCACTCTAGAGGTATCCCTTTGATCTGCCAGCTAAATGCATGATCAGAGAAGGAGTTTTCCAGGGCTCATAACCTATACATTCAAGGTGGCTCAGAGATAAAAGAGACTTAAGCTATAGATGACATATGTCGCCAGTGCACGGACAACTTGTTTCTTAGTGCAAAGCTCTTCATTTTTGTATGTTACATAGAAAAGCAATGCTTTGGGACCATACAAGGACTTTTCTTCAGGCATGAGATTAACTGCTTGCTGAAAATATAACTTACATATATGGTGGCAAGGCAGCTCTGCTGCGTAGGATCATGTACCTAGTACGTGATCCTGCACTTCTGGGTAGGGGACGCGTATGCACGCTGCTGGCGACCCGCTACCACTGTGATTGTACACAGCAGGAGCTGATCTGCAGGTACCGCGGACTCGATGACCACCAGCACCCGCCAATGATTAGGCAGAGAGCTTCCTGCGATGCAGGAACATGGATCACTGCCTTACCCTAGTAAAAGCACCTCACTCACAGTACACAAGCACAGGCTAGGCACACAGCTAACCCTTTAATCATCCCTAATGTTAACTCCTTCCCAGTCAGTGTCATTAGTACATTGACAGTGCATATTTTTTAGCAGTGATCACTGTATTAGTGTCACTGGTCCCCAAAAAGGGTCAAAAGTGTCAGTTACTATCTGAATTGTCCGCTGCAATATCGCAGTCCCACTATAAGTCGATCACCGCAATTACTAGTAAAAAAAAAAAAGAATGAATAAAAATTCCATAAATATATCCCATAGTTTGCAGACACTATAACGTTTTGCGTACACCAATCAATATGTGCTTACTGGGATTTATTTTTACCAAAAATATGTAGCAGAATACATATTGGCCTAAATTGATGAAGAAATTAGATTTTTTTACATTTTGTTATTATGCATGTTTTATACCAGAAAGTAAAAAATATTGTTTTGTTTATAGTGCAAAAAATAAAAACTGCAGAGGTGATCAAATACCACTAAAAGAAAGCTCTATTTGTGGGAAAAAAGGACTTACATTTTATTTTGGTACAGCGTTGCATGACCGCGCAATTGTCAGTTAAAGAAACGCAGTGCCTTATTGCAAAAAATGGCCTGGTCATAAAGGGGGGTAAATCTTTCAGAGGTCAAGTGGTTAAGCCGATCATTCACTCATAGATTTCTATGGGCTGATCAACAGAAATCCAATATATTCTTCCATTCATGATAATCAAGGCAGATAGACAAATCTCCTGCCATAGCTACTGTATTTTGGTAGCTGCTACATCTGATTGGATGCAGGCGCTATTCAGCCAACAATCTTTAACTCTTCAGTGGAAGACTGTAGGGCAGAGTGGTGCCAACAGGACCAACCACTGATTCAAATTAGGGACCAGCAAAAATTCACTGAGTGTTTGACCAGCTTTAGGCTTCATGCACACTATGCTTCTCTGCACACTTTTCTCCTGGCAGGAGAAAAGCAGCGATAAAAACTCATCTAAAGCTTCTGCGGCAGACCGAAGAACTAAATCATATTACCCCCTCTTGGGCGGGTAGAATCGCATTAGCTAAAATGTACCTGCTCCCACATATAATATACCTATTTCGTACGCTTCGATTACGCTAAGATGGGCGGGTTCTCCCCCATTATACTAAATCAAGAAGCCAGACGGCGTCTTCGAAATCTACTCAAAAATAGCGACGAAAAGAGGACGGTCCTCTTTTCACACGTCTCTTCGTATCACACGTACTTCGGATTTCGACCAGTTTGTGAGTCACTTAAAAACGACCAGGGATTAAACTTAGTCACCAACCAGGACAACCGTGGTGAGACGGGATGTCAGAAGGTGACTTCTCAATTTCTAACAACCGACTTATCGCGGACG
>BLSH010440386.1:143574-169658 GCA_018402905.1 Glandirana rugosa
TCCCCACCTATCAACATGCTCTCCCCTACTATCAACTACTGGTCCACCCTTACTAATAACCCTCCACCTCTTGAACAATGGCAAATGGCCCTTAACACTCGACTGCGCCTGTCGCGCTGTATTACTCACTGGGAATCCCTGCAGAAATTGTTTAACAAGTGGTACTACACACCGACCAGATTGGCAAAAATATTCCCCAATACCCCACCCAAATGCTGGCGAGGCTGTGACCTCAATGGAACTATGAAACATATATGGTGGGAATGCCCACGTATTCACCCATTCTGGCATGAAGTTGCTAACCTGGTTGCCACATTATGCAACCTTCCTGTAACCAAGGAACCACTGGACTTATTACTAGGCCTCTCAATACCCATATGGCCTAGCCACACACGAACCCTCGCAACCCACATCCTGATAGCTGCAAGACTTGCATTAGCAAGAAAATGGAAATCATCCTCGCCACCACAACTGCAAGAAGTCATACTAATACTGAACACGCATTACCAGTTGGAATACGCATTCGCCAAGGCTAATATGACTGCACAACGATTCTACATAGCATGGGAAAAATGGTCTGCAGACCCTAGAAGTAACCTTGAACTTTAAAAAACATAACCAGAACGAGAGCAGGATACCCTGCAAGTCAAACGGACCCTACAGATCTGTCTCCTTGCTTTAACCTGACCCTCTGCACATCAACCCGTCAACCACACTAGAATACCAACACCAAAACGTTTCCAACCAACGCTTCCTTATACCACAAACACCTCAAGATTTGGATAAACCATGGAGAATTCCACTATTAATTACATTCACTATGTTATCATTAAGATTGTATGCATTATCTCAATGTACTACATAAGAATGTTCAATTTGTATTAACTACTCTATCGAAACACATGTTCATATTGTAACATTATAATTCTTGTTAACTTGCTAAAGAAAATATGTAAAACTCAATAAAGACTAAAGTTTAAAAAAAAAAACTCATCTAAAGCCACATTTTTCAAGCGCATTTTGGCACGTTTAGATGCATTCAGGCAAGTGTTTTGGCATTCATTCATTTCATTGGCCAGAATAGTAATTATTCTGGCCATTGAAATGAATGAACACCCAAGTGCTAAACGTACCTGGCATTTAGGCACATTTAGACTTATTTACAAGCATTTAGACGCATCTAATGTTTTTGTTGCCCAAAAGTGCCTCTCCTGAATGTAATTTTGGTGTGCTCAGATTTCTGCCCCTAAACGCCGGGTCAGATTTAGAGTTCAGGGAGCCCAGGGCACTTCAAATTCGGGGTCCCTTACACACAGTTGGTTTTTAAAATGCATGACCCAACATCATTATGCGATCAAACAGCCAGCAAAATATTATCTCCCAAGACACATTTAATAAGAGAAAGCAAGTTTTTTATTATACATTTTATATAATTTTTTTGTTTTATTATATTATATATAATTTTTATATTGTTTTATATCATTTTTTGTATAAAGGGGGCAGGAGCAGGGGTGGCCTCTTTTGCCCCCTTATAAATCTGGCCCAGCCTAAACATCCCCTGCCCCTAAAGAACTGTAAACACCTACTGTATGTGGGCATGCGGTATCCCTTCATTGATAATAGAGATGAACCAAAATCTCTCAGAAAACAACCAATAGCTGTCAAACTCTGGATAGCAAGGTAAGTGTGAAAATCTCCAATTTTCAAGCATGTATAAGGGCCCTCATAAACATCAGGAGTTAACTGTAATACAAATTCCATTTGTTTAAATGGCTTATGCGCATTTTAAAACTCCATAGTGGATTTATAGTATAACAAGTCCGTCTATCTACTAATCACACATATACTAAATATCTGATTCAGATACAGATATTATTTGTTAATTATAGTTAACACAGATTCATATTTTAATACAATGTAGCAAACTAAGCGGAATAATGGTAATATTTGCTTTTTTGTACCAACAAAGTAGCAGAAATCTGTGTCTGAATTCTATGTCACAACAAGCTTCTTTAAATTATATATTACAGTACCAATAAGCCATTATTACCCTTTACTAGAATTATTCCATGTATTTGATTATATCTGAAAACAGAAAATACAGAGAGAACTTTTTTATCTGTTGCCACACCGGCAGTTCAAGGCACCAAGAACTCTCCATCTTTGTGGATGGTCTGATTTGTAATTGATCTAGCCAATCACCATTATTGTGCCCAGAATTATAGAAACAGATGTTTACAATATATATTTATTCACAAGTGTCCCTTAACTGATCACACGTTACATCTCCTTCTAACAATATCCAGGCAGATATCAAACAGGTGGCAAAGTAAGAGGGAGCTCATACACTCAATAATCATGAGAACAGAAGGTCTAAAAAAGCCTTTTCTGCGGACAATCAGCAAGTGCATGGTCACCTATACATTTTAGCCAGCTAATACAACATAATTATGACAGGAAAAGTATAGCAAACATAAAACGGCACATTTACTATCAAATACTTACCGCAATTTTCCTTTCCTGATGGACTCCATGGCAGCATACGTTTGGGTAGCCCCACCCTTGCTCCTACCCCATAGGACCCCACTCCCATAAATTGTAAGGCTGAGCCAGAGGCCGCGTTCTGTAACTAGCCTACTCATGACTCTGGGAGGGAACCCCTGCTGCCATGGAGTCCATTAGGAAAGGAAAATTACTGTAAGTATTTGATGGAAAATTTTCTGTTTTCCTGACAGACTTCCGTGGCAGCCTACGATTGGGAACTAACTAGCCCAAAAAACAAGGGTGGAATGTCAGAAAAGTAGGGTTTCTTTAATGGCCAACAGAACCCCTATGGATAGATATTAGCACCATAAGGACATGTCATTCTTCTACAACTATTATTGATGTCCTTTTACAGGGAGCCCACAAAGCCTACACCCTCCTGGATGGAGTCGGAAACAAGCCCTGAGCTTTATAAGCCTAAAGGCTAGCTGGAATGACCCATCCAGCAAAAATTCTGGATGACATCTCCATCCCGCTGATTCTGCTAGAGAGAGTGACAAATATGTCCTAAAACTCTAAGCGAAGCTGTAGCTTGAAAGCATGCTCGAAGTATCCCAATATCTATGGCATGAAACCAGTTATTCCTGGTGGTCCTGCATGTAGCAGGAACAAATCCTTTGTTCTCATAGATTGCCTCAGATATAAACACTACCCATACTGGACAGAAAGCCACAAGGATTCTTTTAGGCACAAGGCCCAGAGCCTGGCAAATCTCCTGACTGAGGAAAAAGAACCCATAGAAAGGTTGCCTTCATGACTGAGACTTTACTCAAAACTGGACTGAAAGATATTCCACCTGGAGCAGCAAACTGTCAAGGCCCTTATTCTGGCCAAGCTTCCTGCTGAGGATGTAGCCCTAGAGTGATTGACCTCATGGCTTAATCCTTACTCTAACTGGACTGGAGGGGATCCCACCTGGAGCTGTAAGTCACTAAAGGATCCTTCCTAGCCCAAAGCTTTGATCTTGGCAAACTTCCTGGCTGAAGAGATAGCCTTTAGAGTGCATATCTTCATAGCTCAGTCTTTACCCAAGCTGGACTGCAAAAAGATCCCATCTGGAGCCGGCAAGGAAGTCCAGAGCAAGTAGTTAACCCTGCCTAGAGAGTCTTGGCTCTCCTTTGAGTCTCAGATGCAGCCCCCCATGAAAGAATTGGATGAGTAAGGGATAGTCTACCCATGAGACATTGGATATGACAGGGAATGCAGAGATCTGCCCTCTAAGAGAGCTTCAGGATCAGTTGAAATCCAGAATGCACCTGACCAGTGGAATGAAGCAAAGAAAACAAAGCAGTTCAAACTGAACAAGCTCTATGCAAATCCTTTTATATGTTTTATAGATATTAGCTTAGAGAAACAACAGCCAAGCCTGATCAGTCTCGTCCTGCCAGAATGAGAAACTGGAAGAGATGAACAAGGGTGGAATATTGCTCTCTATGACAGAAGATCTCATCCAAGAGAAAGGACTTCATTCCGATAACCCGGTATCAAAGGCTGGAACTAAGGCCTGTTTGGCCAATAGGGAATTACTGCAGAAATTGTCACAGTCTTAAGCAACGGATCCCCTAGAAAAAACTGTATATGGATCGAACTGATCTGACACAGCATCCACACCCAGGGCTTGGCTCAGGCCCCTAGAAAAAGCTTTCCAGCCTGCAGTAAGGGGATGCTACAAGATCTAACTGAAATCTTGTTCGAGATAAAATCCACTTGGAGGGACCTGGATGCAGGAACCATTTATTACCCAATGGGCCACAGAATATGGATTCTTCCCAGAAATTCTATGTAGACTCCAAAGAGAAGGAAGATTCTACTCCACCCAGATCACAGTCATCTCTACTTTTTATCAGTGGACAGACCCTGCAGGTTCTGACCTGCCCCCTGATTTAAGACACCACTGATTTTGTTCAGCCTCACTGGAGACTAAAAAGCCTGCTGTCAGGTGACAAGAGGCAAAGGGAGCTTGAAAGAACTGGCCAGAAAACCAGAATGTTAAAACTGTCTTCCCAACCGGTGAGTTTCACTGGTAAAACAACTTGCCAACAGGGGAGTTCCACTGGCAATAACTTAGCAGCACAGAAGATGTATTACTGTGCCAGCACCCTATGCTTCATCTGCCTATTTGCAAGACATGAATCGCTGGATGCATGATCAATATTGGAGAAAAAAGAAAACCCTTTTAGGACAGGAGGTCATTTCCATTGAGCACACCTCAATATAGGGATGGGAGAG
This sequence comes from Glandirana rugosa, assembly GCA_018402905.1. Taxonomy (NCBI): domain Eukaryota; kingdom Metazoa; phylum Chordata; class Amphibia; order Anura; family Ranidae; genus Glandirana; species Glandirana rugosa. The sequence continues at coordinate 148,348 of BLSH010440386.1, forward strand.
ACCATGGTCCTGATCATCAAGTATTGAGACGCTGACAGGTAAAGAGAGAAAGCCAGGATAACTCAGCGTCCTACCACCAGTATGCTCTAGTGCCAAAAACGTATCCTGAACTGTGATGGTTTAAGCTCTCAGGTACACAATGACTTACATAGGAGTTACATGACCCTTTTTGAAAGACTAGCCAGACAATCTATTTTGAGAATTCGTATAGTTGATAGCAGTCCCTGTCTAGAGGAGGAGTGGATCAAGAACCCAACCAGCAGACATATATGCTGCATGACATCTTAATCCATGTAGCGGTATGTCAGCAGACAGCTTTGGAGGTTGGAAATAGATATCCCTCTGAGCAACAATAGTACTCCTCTTAAAATCACATCAATTGAGGGCCACATTATGGTGCAGTGCCATGGATATTGATATTTCTCAACATGTTTCGAGGAAACTTTTTATATCTCCTTGCCCCTGATCTGGCTAAAGCTGCAAGTGAGTGAAACATTCTATATATCCCCATGTAAATGACTGTATATTGTAAAATGACTATGTGATTTATATGTTCTAACCAATTAACACAGATATTCTCCTGACGAAGCGGCATCATTCCCGCGAAACATTGAGAAATATCAATATCTGTGGCACTGCACCATAATTTGGCCCTCAATTGGGGGTTGAATGTATATTGGTGAAAATAGTTTTTAATGCACTGCCTTTGCCTCTGGTCAATTTGTCTATTTATTATTATGTATCAATAAACTTGTTATTTACTTTTATATATCTACTTTTGGTGTTTATAAACTGGTACCAAGACAGTCCAGAACCCTTCCTCTTTGGGGGCATCAGTTGGGGACCGATTTTGCCCCTATTTCCCTTCATTGTCTAATTATGGATGAGGTACATTGTAACCATTGTATTGTTGTATTCAACAATTGTAGCACCTAATCCCACACCAATGACATTGTTAACAAATCAAAATAGTTCAACTTGTAAATGGGTGTAATATTATGTGATGTTAATATGAGGATAACACATCAATATGAAAAATAAAATATTGTAAGTGGGAAAAATGTTAACCTTGCAATTGTACTTTCCCTATGATACATTCATTTGTTATTATTTTCAATTTTAATTTTCTACTTCTATGTTATTATTATTTTATGGAAATACAGTTTTTAAAATTAAAAATATTTTTGAGGCAAAAATAACGTAACTCAGCATTGAATAAACACACATTCATAAAGCACCTACTATGAAAATTAAAGTTGCCTTCCAGGACAGAGAATGGAAATAAAGTACAATCTAAACGTTTTAGTGGCTAGAGGTAAGACATGCTGTGAAATCAAATAAAGTAAATAATTGCTGGGAGATACACGGCCCAGATAGTCAACAGAATGGAGACCTGATCAATTAAAGATGTGATTTTTCAAGATAACCTGATGTAGTGAACAAGAGCACCATGACCCTTAGCAGTGCCTCTTCTTTCATTGGGAAATTGTTTCATACTAAACAAAGAAGCTTTAATTCTTTGGTCAATGATCAATAAGCATATTTAGCATAATGAAAACTGTCATCTTACACATTTGTGCTTTTAAAGTAACCTTCTACATTCTAGTTACGCTCTGCATTGCAGGCAGCATAAAATGCTAGATAGCAACTTTACCTTGTCAGGCTTTCTCCTCTCTCTACTGGTGAAGCCTGAAGAACAACCTTTGCAAATAACAACTTTAAAGCCAGTATTTGGAAAAGCTTATTATTTAAAGCCCTGATGCAACAATGGTTACCTTTTATATTGTTAGCATTTTTCTTACTATTAAAATCGACATAAAACTATTATAACTCTAACACTATCTCTGGTTGTTTTATAGATGGAAGATTATCATTGTTAACCACTTGCCGACCTCCCGCCGCAGCGTGACGGTGGCAAGTTGGCTCGTTATCGTGAAATGCCGTCACAGGACGGCGACCGCGATAACTAGTATTGTGAGCGCGCGAGCGCTGCCGGAGGCGCACACGCTCACTGTGTTGGGGGGGGAGCCAGGGAGCAGGTAGGGCGGACTTTATCGCCGCTGGCTACCCACGATGCCCCCCCTCCGTTCTCATAGAGGGGGAAGGGTGGTGATCACAGGCTTCCTGTATATGGAAGCCATGATCACCCCCTTCCCCCAGCCAGGGCAGCCCACTTACAGTTAGAACACACCCAGGGAACACTGTTAATCCTTAGAGCACCCCCCGCAGGTTAATCCCTTCACTGCCAATGGCATTTACACAGTAATCAGTGCATTTTTATAGCACCGATCGCTGTATAAATGCCAATGGTCCCAAAAAAGTGTCAAAATGGTCCGACATGTCCACTGCAATATCGCAGTACCACTAAAAATCGCAGATCGCCGCCATTACTAGTAAAAAATTTAAAAAATTAAAACCCCAGAAATTAATTCTCATCATTCGTAAACGTGGCAACTTTTGCACAAACCAATCAATAAACGCCGATTGCAATTTTTTTTTACCAAAAATATGAGGAAGAATATAAATCGGCCAAAACTGATGAAAAAAAATGTTTTTTTATATATTTTTTTTGGATTTGTATTTTAGCAAAAAGTAAGAAAAATTGTTTTTTTTTTTGCAAAATTGTCACTCTTTTTTGTTTATAGCGGCGATCAGAAGTGACGCAGAGGTGATCAAATACCACCAAAAGAAAGCTCTATTTGTGGGAAAAAAAGGACACAAATTTCGTTTGGGTATAACGACCGCGCAATTGTCAGTTAAAACGGCGCAGTGCCGAATCGCAAAAAGGGAACTGGTACTAAAGTGGGAAATCCTTCCGGGGCTGAAGTGGTTAAAGTGGACCTTCAGTAAGTTTTTATCCTTCCATATATTAAATCTTCTGCCCTTGTTGTTTTAACTTTGGATAGTAAAACATTTTTAGTCTACCAGTAAATACCTTATACAGCCCACTTCCTGTTTCTTGTCTGGGAAAAAGCCTAGGCTCATGACATCATGCACAGCTCTCTCTCGCGAGAGTTTGTCAGGAAGGGAGGGGGTGAGTCATAAGTGGGCCAATGAGAGCTGCATGACTGGAGGTGTGCCTCTGTGTGTATCTGTGTAAATCCAGGAAGTGAACAGGCAGGAGCTTCAGCTTCCCACAGTTAAAATGGATGCAGCCAGACTTAGTAGAGGGAAATTTCTGCAACATATTTGGCAAGTACAGAATCACAATATATATATAAAATAATATCCAAAGTGGTTGGAGGGAAGCTTCAGAATGGCAAAGATGTTTTTATTACAAATTATGTGAACAGACTGCAGTTCCTCTTTAAAGCGGTTGTCTACCCATCGGTTTGATAGTGTCAAAAAAGAGTTAATATTCCCGGCATGCCGGAAATGCTAGCTGTCTCCTTGATTGTGCTCTCAACCAAACTAGCAAACCATCCAATGGGTGGTGTCATAATGGATCACATGTGCAGCATCATGGCAGTTGCAGATTAAACAGAGGCTAAGATGTCAGCCTCCTTAGCTGAAAATGATAGGAGAGTATACAACCACTTTAAAGTGTTACTAAACCCACAACAGTAAAATACGTCTGTATGTGCAGCCTAGCATGCTTGTTATACTCACTGTGAAACTTAAAGGGGTTAATCCTCTGCATTGTGTAAAAAAGCTGTTTTATCTTGCATGCATCGATTCTTCCCTCCTGCACTGTTTATCTGGGGAAAACCAGCTTAACACAGGCAGGGTAGCCAACCTGCACATGCTCAGTTGTGTCTTTTATGCTGGAGAGAACATTTACTTGTTCTCAGAGCTAGCCAGGTCACATGATATTGACATCACACATGTGGGCTTGTATACAGGCTGTAGTGGAAATCTCCTCCTACCTGAACTCAGCACTGGAGAAACTGTGCAGTTTATCATTTAACCATGGTATACAGATCATCCAAAAAGTTTTTAGTAGCAGTATTTTAATGTGAAAAGAAGATTTACAAGCTGTGGGCACTGTGGGTGGAGGGGAGGTTGCGGTTTATCTATTTTAGTATTACTGGGTTTAGTAACACTTTAACTATTTTATCATATGATCAAATATGATAGCATTGTTTTTTATCTTTTTTAAGCCATGCTTTGATCAATATGGTGATTTCTTCGATTTTTTTCTATCAGCAAATATAAATTGCTCACCAATTTCCATGGCGAGCTATTTGTTTATTGACTGCTTCAGAAGGAGGCTGCCCACAACATTCAGCCACCACATGATATAAAAAAAGGAGTTCTTTCAGATGCATTATAAGAACAGTCACCGATGTTATGTATTACACCTGTTTCAAGAGACAATTCTTCCATAAGCTATATGTAATTGAAAGGTATATGATCATTCATTATTGTACTGCATAAATAATGGCCAGTGTTTTATGTGAAAATATGGCTAGTTGGATGCTTTTATCGTATAGCCTGTCTGCCCCCCCCTCCTTGACATGCGCCCTCTTTTACATCTTACTGGTGTGTTTATTTGTATTCTGCTTCTGTGCCAATAGTACAGACAAAAATGAGAAATCTGATTTCTAACTGGAGGCAATCAAACTTTAAAGTTGCTGATAGTTGTAGAAAAGCCGGCAATCACTCAGGGATATTGTCATTTGCATTTTATGGCAGAAGCCGTTTGTTAAGGCACAGCAGTTGCACAGCAATTGAGTTTGCCAATTGACTGAATGAATAATACTGTTGAGTAACCACTACCTCAATTTTGTAGACGAATCCAAGGGTCCTATTCTTCTCTTTGTTTGCTATAATCGATCACAGTGTTTCTTTTCCGTGTCCATTTGACTGTATAATGTTGCATGTGATGCCTTCTTTCTTTAATGGTTTAAATTGTTTTGCAATAAAACCATGCAGAGATCTAAGATAGTCCATTGTTGACTGGTACCATAACAGCCTTTCACTCTTGTTGGCTGGGTTCACAATTTCTGAACTGTATTATTCTGCTTCATAAACTGTCCTGATGTTTGAAAGAGACGAGAAAGGCCCCAAAAAGCTTCTATATGGAATCATTCTGTGCAGTTTACTTTTCTGTATTTTATGCCCCTTCAAAATTAGCCATAAAGGAAAAAATACATTGCTAACTGCTTACATCAAAGAGGATACACAGTGTTCTCACACGGATGCTCAGAAATAAAGCAAGATAACAAAACAGTACAAAAGCAACTTAATGGGTGCAGTAATCTAAACTCAATTACACAGTCTTGTATACAAAATCACACAGGCAGCGATGGCAAAAATGGCATCAATAATTCAAAGCAGAATTTTAGAATCCTTTCATAAAGGGGAATGCTTTCAGGTAGATGATTTAATAATATTACTGATAAAATATATAAATGAAGTAGGAAAGATAAGCAGTAAATGAAAAAAGGTTAGGAAAAATACGTTTTAATAGCAGCACATTCCAGGAACTGTTAATTGGATTCATGATTTTTCTCAGATAATGCATGACTTTATTTGAATCATATAATATATATTTTGTTTGTTCTATTTTAGGTCCATATATGAACAGAATATATGTTCTCTGTAGGAGCAGAAGGAACCATTCATGAGGACTTGTTTTTTTATATATAGGTGAATTTCCTCAATATACCATATTCAGTAGAATGGTCAGAGCAACCTTTTAACTCTCAGGTAGATGGACTTCTTTGAGTCTTTACCACATGTATTTAATACATTTAGAATTGTATTGGAACTGTAAGGGGAGAAAGTTTTTTTTTTTCTTTAGTTAAAGGAATGGCAAAGTTATATATATAGAATTTGAACAAACCAGACATGCTATAAGGGCAGTTTGTTGTAGTTTATTAGAAATGTAAGTAAATGTGTAGCCCTGTTGTTTTTCTCTCCTTGGGTTACTAAAATACAATGCACTTGTATAGTAAACTGAAGGCTAAGTTTCCAAGTTGGAAGCATGGGATCATAGTACAATTTCTGGCAGTGCCTCTACTCAGTTTGGCCTTGTGTAGTGTAAGCGGGACCCCACATTGAGATTAATCAAGTCCCGAGGCATAGTAATCATTCTTCTGCAGTATCAGCAATCCAATCCATAGATGTCTTTTAAAGGTTTATTGCATAACAGGGAGAAAAGGAGTGGGTGGAATAACCAAGCAGGAATACATCTTCTTAAAGGTGACAGTCCCTGGATGGAGCTCAGAGTGCTCCATCCAGTTCAAAAGCAAAGTTCGAAACTAATCTTAGAAAGTATAATTTTAGTGAAAAGGTAGTTGATGATTGGAATAAGCTACCAACAGAAGTAGTGAGACAGTCAACAGTAAATGGCTTCAAACATGCTTGGGATAAACATAAATCTATAGTCAGACAACAAGGTTAATGAATAAAAAAAAATGGGCAGACTCAATGGACTACTCAGTCTTTTTCTGCCGTCACTTTTCTATGTCTATGTCTATGTATACAGCAGACACAAGTAACATCCAATACAACAAGGTTCCTTTGGTTTCTCTGTAACAGGGAATGACTGCAGCATCAGATCAGTAGAGGTGCAAATGTTACTTCATTGTTCCTATTGATATTTTATGAATCAACCTCGGTGAGATCTCAGACAAGCTGAGGTTCAAGTGTGAATTCAGTGTCCTCAGTGATATACTTTTAGCAGCACAATCGGCATGGGTAAAGTTCTCATGAAGAATTGGGTAGCACATGATGTCCCCAGAGGGACGAGGCCCTCATGCCTGGGCTCCAACCCAGAATTTAAACTGCAACAGCAAGGCTTCAGAAATCTGCTTAGGATGTTTGTTAAAAACATAAGTGATTGACTAGTCAGAAATATATATAAGACCAGTCTATACTGCTTCTCTGATCTCACAATAGAGTCTGGCAAAGGACACATCATAAAAAGTACACTCTACTGGAGAAATCCTTGCATAAGAGCAAAACTAATAACCAAGCGCAAATTTAAAGTGTATTTCCACTTTAGCAGTCAAATTAGGATAACACCTACTTTATGTTTGTTAAATGTCCCTAACTTATAGCAAATAAATAAACTAATAACAAATAAATATATGAATTAGGGCTCTTTCACACATACGGTCCGTTTGGGTCCACCTGTCAGTTTTTTCAGGCAGACCCAAACGGACGCTCCATTGTGCTCTATGGAGCGGCGGATGTTAGCGGGGACATGTCCACTGACACCCAATCTGCTCCGATCCGCCAGAAACAGACGGATGGAAGCCCTATTTTCCATCCGCCTGGCGGATCGGATCGGATGACCGTCTGTCCGTGCTCATCCGATTCTCCATAGAGGAGAATGGAGCTCTGACAGGTCAGTCTCTGCACAGAGTGCTGTCCTGTCAGTCTCTGGACAGAGTGCTGTCCTGTCAGTCTCTGCACAGAGTGCTGTCCTGTCATCCGTCGGCTCAGCGGGGATCAACGGATGGATCCCCGCTGAGCAGCGGAGCCCGTCAAAATGGGCTCCGCATGTGTGAAAGGACCCTTATAAATATGAATAAGTTAAAATATTTTAAAAATGCAACTTAGATGCCTCAGCAATGTAACATCCTACTAGTTCCCTTTGTTTATGAGGGGGCTGGGCAGCTGTGGTTTCTATCATGAATCCTGTCTGTACTGTGCAGGCAAATCTTCATCAACAGTTGTACCTAGAATGAACACTGTCCTAACAAAGGGTTAAATGTAAGAAGCTAGGCTTTTTGTGGGTTTTGTTAAGGTCAGACTTAGGATGGACTCACTCTAACATTGTTCAAAAATCCTTGCAGTCAGCCGTGACACCTTTTCCTGAGAAACATCTAAAAGGTAAGTAATATAATTTCATTTTTTTTAGGTATGTTGTGTGAATGGGAACAGATAACAAGCATAAAGCGGGATGTTCTCAAATGTGACTGCAAAAGTGGAAATACACTTTAAGCAGACCTTAGGAAACAAATGTCTACATTAGCAAATACTATTCCCTTGATATAAATGCTACATACACTAGATTAGAACTGGAACATCAGAATTCACAATCTGTCCATTAAAGGCATTTTGTTCTTAGATGAAAATAAGCACCAGTGGAAGTGCATTTGTCCTCAGAGAGATCTGGGCCCATCGTCTTCACAGGTCAAGAGACAAAAAGTTGAGTCATTGCACCTTTCAGTACTCAGATGCTGTTTGCATGCAAATTTGTTTATTAGGATCAACAGAAAGTGTGACAATGCAAGCTTAGTTTTCAGTTTCATAACCGGAATAAATTAAAGTATTCAATAATAACAATGGCTATTTGGATTCCACAATGAGAATTCTTATGATAATTTTCAAACAGCAATTTAAAATAAGCCCAAGGCCAATGAAACCAATTAGCAGAGTCACTAAAATGTTCCTTTTTGTTGTGTACGCTTTAGACTAAGAAAATAGTTGAATTTTTCTTTTTTTGGAACACCACAACACAAAATCATTATGTACACTGGACTAGAATAAAATAATTGTTATTAATGTTTACTATTGAGAACCGGGGAATAAAAGGGGGAAGGGAATAATGGGTGGGACTTTAAATGAAGCACACAGTAAAACTGATTGACCCATTAAGTAGACAATACAAAGTATGTTTATTACTGCATGTGGGCACCATATACTCCAAGATCATGACATAGTATCAATATAAATAGCTTGTAAACATTACATATATGCACATGACCATGCAGTCAGTATGTATATGCACCATAGTAACAACATGATAAATACAATATAATAATAAATATTGGTGTGCACACCCACATACAATGTAAACATGATATAGATAATTAAAATACCAGATACGGGGACAAATGAGTATTGTAATAAAAACTGAAATTTGTATATACAAATAAACATACTTTGTATCGTCTACTTAATGGATCAATCATTTTTACTGTATGCTTCATTTAAAGTCCCACCCATTATTCCCTTCCCCCTTTTATTCCCCGGTTCTCAATAGTATGCATTAGGGATGGAGGTTAATGTACTTACCAGTCACTACCTCATATAAAGTCCCCAATTTTTCTTTTTTGCCAAGTTATATTGATGTTTAGTTATTTTTCTCATAAAAAATAATGTTTTTGTAGTATAGGCTCATGCTATATTTGGCCACAATATGGAGACACCTAGTCCTCCTGCCAGTCTGTACTCCACAGAAATATCTAGTTCCAATGATCTCTATCTTTGAGGCCTGACCTCTTTCACAATTGTAGGCACTCTGTACACTGCTTTGGATATCTTCAAATTCCCTCTATTTTACGTTTTCCCATATCATATTTTCTGCCAATCTCCAAGTACCTTCCAGTTTAAACTTATCATCCATTCATATAATTGCCTAACCATGATTGTATTAAAAGAAAAGTGCAGGATATGAAAAAATTCCTACTCACCTATTGATCATTTGATCCAATGCTACATCTGCCCCCCACCACCTATACATATCATAGACAGCTGATCATTCAGTTCTCAGCCTTCACTGAGCAGAGAGCCGGTGGTTGTCAGTCATTGGCTTTGTGCTTTTCCCCCAGTACTCATTGGAGTGCCAGACTGTGTAGGGGGTGGGAGCAGCTGGCTCTGGCTCTCAGCGGCACACTGAGAGACTGAGGCAGCTGCGGGATAGGCATCTAGCTCAACAGCTCAGAGGAAGTTTGTATCTGATGAACGAAACGCGTCAGAATGACGAGATTACCCCCATGAGACCTTCCATGGGACAACTCCACATCTACCACTAAAGACCTGGCTGGGATCGGATCAGGTATTTCTTGACTAAAGGGGTGTCCCCAGAAGTATAGCCAGTGGATGACACACAGCGCACCTGAGTAGACTCCCCCAACAGGCTTCAGTGTTTCCCCTCTTCAATCCCCCTCAGGGATCCCAGCCGGAATCCATCCAGCCCAGGGGCTGTCTCTGGTGGATCAGTCTGTAACGCACTTGGAGCAGCTGGATAGACTCTCCAAACAGCTGCCCGGAATTGCATCACGTGACCGCACAGAACATACGTTTGGGCAAACACAGCTGACTCAGCTTTCCTGCCGTTCGGACCCTTCTTACTCCACTGCAGGGTCCGCATCACTACAACACTAGCACCACCGTGAGTATTCCAGCAGATTTCTTGTCACTCCCTCCCCCCATGGAGATATCACCAGGTATGAACGAACTTTGTTTATATGTAGCTCCCGCTGTGGAGCAGAGGAATTTACCCATACATACCTGTCTGTCTACATTCCAGTTCGGACCTTTGACAATTGCTTAATAGCAGCCAATAGTGCTAGTAGCCTTGACTACCCTTCTATACGGCAACGTATGTAAGTGATAAGTGGAACACAGCCTCCGACCCCCTCCCCCAGGTCTCAATTGGCTCTTCCCTTACTGCACCACTACTAGGTACTTTCACAGAAATACAGCAGTTCTACTACCTTCAAGGTTTGGTGCCGGACCTGCTTATTCCCAATATGTGGTAGTATGTGGTTATGTGTGTGTGTGAGTGGCTTGTGACAACGTTGTCTATTTTAACGGTGTTACCTTGGTGGCGGTGGTGTTCATGAATTTTGAAAGTTGTATTTTGGTGTTTAATTTTAATATTTAAATAATAAATTTAATTTTTTCACCTAGAGGTATTTCTATACATCATTCTCATTATTTGAGTGTGTTTATTTAATAAGTTGGAAGTAGGGCCAGCTGGCTCACTCCGGCTCGGCGTCAGCTGTAGTTCCTTGACCCAGTGGATGGAGCCAGTTCTTTTTCTTTATTATTCATCTGGGTGGATACCGACATTAGAGTTGGGATCTACCAGATCCTGGACCAGCTGTGTGAGGTATGGATCACAGGCGTTCAGAACGAAGTGCACTCCTGTGATCCCCGGGAGAAGAAGGAACAAAAGAGCTTTGTCCCTACTTCTCCTTTAATGTCTTTTAGTACACCTTTCTATGAATTTTTACTCCTTGTATATTTCCCATCTAACATATGTATAAATGAACACATTCATTTTGGAAACATTTATTTTGGCATACTTACTTCTCTGTTGGCAAAATTACACACATTGAGCTATATATGTGAAATTTGCTTGCAATAAACAAATTTGAAACATGGAGAGAGAGCAGCACCATCTAAGTACAACAGTGGGTGCATTTATTCAGTTAAAAGAAAGCAACTCACAGTGTGGAAGGGAAGACAGGGCATGTAGCAATATAATAGTTCATCTGCTCCTGCAGGAGGACGTGATGTGGTATATCGGTAGATGGCCGCAACATTAAACTAATTTGCCACATAGTTGCCTAATTAAACAGTGCATTGAGGTCAGCTCGTAAGACACATTGGGGGATTTAATAAAAAGGTTCACACAGAATCTGGTGCAGCTGTGCATAGTAACCAATCATATTCATTATTCAGCTTGTTCAATTAAACTTTGACAATAATAACTAGAAGCTGATTGGTTACTACGCACAGCCGAACCAGATTCTGTGTGCACCAGTTTTAGTAAATCTCCCCCATTCTGTCATTGGCAGGGTCTAGATCACTTAATCTTAAAGTGATTGTAAATGCTATTATTTTTTAAAATAACAAACATGTTACACTTATCCACTCTGAGCACCCTGCTGGTGCTCCAGGGTCCTCCTCTTCTCAGTGTGCCACCATCAGAAGCCACTTCCTATTATGGCACATCTGTTGGCTCGATCCCTAACTGTGCTGACTGCATCCATTGATACAGGCAGTCTGGCTAGGCCCCACCACTCCCCCCTCCCTCATCACAGGGTTTGATTGACAGCAGTAGGAGCCAATGGCCCTCGCTGCTATCAATCTGCCCTGTGAGAAGAGGGAGAGCAGATAGAGCTACTGCTCTCGGACACCATGCTGGATCAAGAATTGGTTCAAGTGGGGGGTGGGGGTTGGGGAAGAGCTACACACAGAAGGTTTTTTACCTTAATGCATAGAATGCATTAAGGTAAACAACCTTCTACCTGTACAACCACTTTAAGACTAGATATTCTGTCATTGGCTGGGCTGCATTCTTCAAATGATAGTTTACAATGTTCACGTATTATGAAACCTGCTTGTTTCAGCTTGGGCCTCAATGTATATCATTGTATATATTCTACTGATTTCATTATTCCCTCTAATTTCCAGTACAGTTTTCAAATCTTCCAGTCTTATCAGACAAAGTACATTCCATGTTCTTGGCTACATACCAAATTTATGGCTAGGTTTTTGCAATTTTCCTGTCTGGCTTTTAATATGTGCTGTGTTTTGAACAGTTCTCTTTTTCTGGAATAGGCTCATCAGATCTACAACAACCCCAAACCTGGAGGACCAGACTTTAATTTCAGTGTATCCCTAGGGTGATTTTGTTATACACCTTAAAGACTCATAATTCCTTTATTTATGTTAGGGTTTTTTTCCCTCTGAACTTGAGAATCTCTTGCCAAACCTGCAAGGCATGAGAAGCAGCTCTTATTTACTGCCAGCAATAACACAATAGGACATAAGGCCATTTATAGTCTACTGCATGTTTAACTGATAAAAACACCACCTTGTGAACACGACAACCCCCCTCCCCACCATACCCCCCCCCCCCGCCCCCTCCATACACACACTTCTTTTCTGTCCAAGTATACTGTGATCCTGGTCACTTATATGCATGGTCATGACAATCCAGAGCAATGGGCTTGTAGTAAACATAGGTGTAGAGACTGACCTTTCACTTTTAAAAGTAGGTTGCATAATGTTTTCTTTCTACAAATGGTGTCTCCATCCTTAATTTTTTAGAAATGCATTTGAAAAATTACAGAAATCATCCAAGCCACGTTATTAACAACACATAAAATATACGTTTTGGTGTATATTGTAAGAACAGGTTTCAAAACAAAAACACGATACTGGGTTTACAAAAAAAAAAGAAAATTTCCCAGCTCACTTACCAATCAGCCTGCAACAAATCGAATTGTCCTGTCTAACAGTTCGCGTTAAATCCAGGGATTTCGTTTGCACACATTTGCAAATATATGTATAATCTGCAGAGCCACTATACTTTTAAGGAGGGGTGGGCAAACCTGCCCTCGATCTATCCAATATTATATATGTGCTCCAACTTTGGACACATTCAAAATGTATAGTTAGGATTGCAGTACAGTGGGGTGCAATGAAGAGGCCCTGCAGCTTATGCATATATTTGCAAATGTGTGCAAACTAAACCCCTGGTTTTAACTTGAACTGTTAGACAGTCCAATTCGGTTTGTTGCAGGCTGGTAAACTTAGTAGAATAATTTTTGCCCAACATTGTTTTCCCATCTAGATGGTCCAAATCCATTGTCACATTAGATAACAAATTGTTTGTGTTCAGTAACTGCATAATATTTAAAACTTAATGTAAACACAAATGGACCGTCTTTCCTCTCTCTTTGCTCTCAGTAGAGCATGTTAGAGCATGTTAGAGCACTAGGTGACTTGCTGATGCGAATGAGTGGCTAATATGCTAATTGTTCTGATGAATTGGCAACTGTGTCTCTGTTGCAGACTCACCTTCATGTCAGCACTATCAGCATTCAGTGACAGTAGGGAGCAATGTGGGTACTGATGTGAACCAAGAGGTTCTGGAGGTGGCCATTAAGGCTACCAGCTTAACTGGTTCCCTACCGAGTCATTGTAAAATGGCGTCGGCAGGAACCCTTCATCGATCCGGGCGGACGTCATATGACGTTGCCTGCTTTTCGTTGCTACAGCGGGCCCCTTGGGGGCCCGCAGCGCGGTGATCGCGGATCAAACGTGTCCCCCATTTGGGGTAAAGAGCCAATAGATTGGGCTCTTTACCACGTGAACGGCTGTGTCCAATCACAGCTGGCCACTTTGCTGTTTCACATGGCTGCAGCTCATTTGCGTCCCAGCTCGTTTGCGCGGCGATCTGGGACCAGGCTTGTCCCATGGACAAAGCCCGTCCCCGATCAGGGTAAATGAGCCAATGAAATGGCTCTTTACCACATGACCGGCTGTGTCAAATCACAGCCGGTCATAAATGTAAACAGTTCCCCGGTAACGCGCTGTTACCTGGCTCTTCTCCTCACACACTGATCCAGTGTGAAGAGAAGAGAGGAGAACTGTGAGTTGCATTGTTTGAGCTATTTACTGTGACCAGATTGTGCCCAGATTGTGGCCACATTGTGCCCTACTCCCCTAAAGAGTACCTATCAGTCCATCAGAGTACCTGTCAGACCATCAGAGCACCTGTCAGTCAATCAGAGTACCCTATCATCACATCAGAGTATCTGTCAGTCCCTCAGAGTACCCGCCATACAATCAGAGTACCCGCCATACCATAAGAGTACCCGCCATACCATCGGAGTACCCTATCATCACATCAGAGTACCTGCCAGTCCATCAAAGTACCTGTCAGTCCATCTGAGTACCCGCCATACCATCGGAGTACCTGTCAGTCCATCAGAGAACCTGCCATACCATCGGAGTACCTGTCAGTCCATCAGAGTACCCGCCATACCATCGCAGTACCTGTCAGTCCATCAGAGTACCCAGCATACCATCGGAGTACCTGTCAGTCCATCAGAGTACCTGCCATTCCATCAGAGTACCTATCAGTCCATCAGAGTACCTGCTATTCCATCAGAGTACCTGTCAGTCCATCAGAGTACCTGTCATACCATCAGAGTACCTGCCCTACTGTCATAGTACCTGCCATACCATCAGAGTACCTGTCAGTCCATCAGAGTACCTGTTAGTCCATCAGAGTACCGTCGGTCCATCAGAGTACCTGCCAGTCCATCAGAGTACCTGCCAGTCCATCAGAGTATCTGTCAGTCCATCAGAGTATCTGTCAGTCCATCGGAGTACCTGTCAGTCCATCAGAGTACCTGCCATACCATCAGACTACCTGTCCGTCCATCAGAGTACCCGTCAGTTCATCAGAGTACCGTCAGTCCATCAGAGTACCTGCCAGTCCATCAGAGTACCCTATCAACACATCAGAGTACCTGTCAGTCCATCAGAGTACCTGCCAGTCCATCAGAATACCTGTCAGTCAATCAGAGTACCCTATCATCAAATCAGAGTACCTGCCAGTCCATCAGAGTACCTGACGAGCAGTCCAGTGTAACCTGTCATACAGCCGCCATGTCCAAAAGGGTATACACTCCAGAAGAAGCATACCAAATGCTATGCCTAACCGATGAGAGCAGTGGGGAGCTCTCATCGCCTAGTGACAGTTCCGATTACAGTTCTGATTTGTAATACCAGCCCATCGAAGAAAGTGTATCATCGTCTGAATTTGAGGAGGAAGTAGTCAGTTGAAAAAGAAGACTGTTTGAAGACGAGGCACCTACCAGCAGTGCCAGAGACCCTAATGGCCAATCGGCAAATGCCAACAGCGCTAGACCACAGGAAGAGTGGCCCAGTACAAGCACTGGAATTCCACATCAAAAAATTAGGGCCCAAACCCAGATTCCAGATTCCTTGGCAAACCCACAGTGGCTGCCTTCTAGCACAGGGTCACCCACAATTTTTACAGCACAGCACATCCAGGCGTGCAGGCCAATACGGAAGGTTTTTCCAAAAATTGATTTTTTTTATCAATTTTTTCCTAATGAGCTATTGCAAAGCATCGTGGACCAGAAAAACCTTATGCCCAACAACACATTCGGAACAATCCCAACTCTTTCTATGCCCATCCTTTTGAATGGAGACCCCTAACCATGGAGGAGCTTAACCACTTGCTTACTGGGCACTTAAACCCCCCTCCTGCCCAGACCAATTTTGTTGCATTTTGAATGACAATTGCGTGGTCGTGCGACGTTGTACCCAAACAATTTTTATAATTTTTTTCCCATAAAGAGAGCTTTCTTTTGGTGGTATTTGATCACCTCTGCGGTTTTTGTTTTTTGCGCTATAAACAACAAGCGACGATTTTGAAAAAAGAACAATATTTTTTGCTGTAATACAAATGAAAAAAAAATGATTCATCAGGTTTGGCCAATTTATATTCTTCTACATATTTTTGGTAAAAAAAAAATCACAATCGGCGTATATTGATTGGTTTGCGCAAAAGTTATCGCGTCTACAAACTATGGAAATTGATTTATGGCGTTTTTATTATTTATTTTTTTTTTTTTTTACTAGTAATGGCAGTGATCTGCGATTTTTATCAGGACTGCGATATTGGGGCAGACATGTTGGACATTTTTGACACTTTTTTTGGGACCAATGACATTTATACAGCGATCAGAAATTTAAATATCCACTGATTACTGTGTAAATGTCATTGGCAGTGAAGGGGTTAACACTAAGGGGGCAGTGAAGGGGTTGACAGTGTTCCCCGTATGTGTTCTAACTGTGGGGAGGCAGGGCTGGCCGGGACATAGCAGATCTGTCATGTCCCCTGTCACAGAACGGAGAACCGCCGTGTTTACATCAGCGGTTCCCCGTTCTGCAGCTCTGACAGGCGATCACGGGTCTCGGACGGACATCAAGCATCGACTTCGGCAATAGGGCGGATCTAAAGGGGTCAAAATATTTTTTGGCCTTATGTTCAAGATGGGGATTACAAAAAAAAACAAACTGCACGCAAACTGGTAGACCCACCCCATCCACCATATGCCAATTTTTTCATCTGTCATGACCAGGTCCCCTTATGACATGATAATGTGGTTCCTGCATTTCAGCAATAACTCACAGTGCCCCCCCCCCCCCCCAATCATCCCGACTTTGATAGATTGCTTAAAATTCGCCCCTAATTGATTTTTTTTTCTAAAAGGTTTGCTGAACTCTATATCCCTGAACAGAATACTTCCATGGACGAATCCCTGGTCCATTTCACAGGCCGCCTGGGTATGAAGCAGTACATCCCCATTAAGAGGGCCAGGTACGGAGTAAAGCTCAACAAGTTTTGTGAAAGTTCCACTAGATACGTGCACGCCTTTCGTGTATATGAAGGCAAAGACTCCCATCTCCACCCCCCTGATTGTCCATCGTACATGGGAATAAGCGGGAAAATTGTCTGGGAATTGGCTTACCCACTCTTCAAAAAAGGATATCATATTTACATGGACAATTATTACACGAGTTTGCCCTTTTTCCGCCACCAATATCGGGAGGATACTTTGGCCTGGGGTACTGCAAGAAAAAACAGAAAGGGCTTCCCACAGAGTCTAATCACCACAAATCTGCAGAGGGGGGAATCAGCAAGCCTCAGGAACTAGGAAGTGTTGGCTGTAAAGTGGAGGGATAAGAAAGACATGTACATCATGTCCACAATCCACGATGCCATCTCAGTGGAACTTCTAAAAGACAGGGTCCCATTGAAAAGCCTCATTGTATCCATGAGTACAATAAATTCATGGGGGGGGGGGGGTGGATTTAAATGACCAGATGTTGCAGCCCTATCTACCAACTCGAAAATCCCTCTTCTGGTACAAAAAAGTTGCAGTTTACATTTTTCATATGGCCATGTACAATGCATACGTCACCTACCAGAAATCAACAGAAAGACCCAACACCATTCAAGACGTCATTACTGCCCTGATATAGCCACAAGGATCCCCCCCCCCAGAAAGCATTTGCACCGATTGTCTCAGCAGACTGCATTAGCGTCATTTTCCTGACCATATTTCCCCATCAGCAACCGGAAGAATACGCCAAAAAAGATGTTGTGCAGCAAAAGAGGAGTTAGGAAAGACACCAGTTTCTATTGTCCCCAATGTCCCTTGAATCCTGGCCTTTGCATTGGAGAATGCTTCAAACGCTTTCATACACTTGTAAATTATTAGTATTTCAATAATATTTCAAATAGTCTGCCATTTTCCAATTTTCAATTCCTGTGCTGATTATTTCCCTGGACCAACCATACCACTGCCTTCCATGTGAACTGACCCTGGCCCGTCTATTGACTATGTCTCTGCCTGCTGTCTGCATTGTTTATCCGCCATATTTCTGCCTTTCACGTGAACTGACCCTGGACTGTATCGACTATGCCTCTGCCTACCGTCTGTTTCTTCCTTTTACCTGCACTAACCTCGACCTGTTGACCATGTTTTTGCCTGTCCCTTGGACTGATCTTTCACCCTGCTACACAGGGGTCTCGCATATGTGAGGGGCTCCAGAATGATGTTCTGATGTGAGAAAACCAGTTATTGGTTTTCTCTTTGTTTTGTAATTCCCAGAACAGGGTCTGGTGTCCGGAGGCTTCAAAGTGATTTGGGTGGGAGAAGCCTCTACCCCTGTCCCCATTCTTTCCTGACTGAGGCCCTAAGCTTGATGGTCCTGCCTGCTGCCTGGACAGATACTTTGGCTGTACTGACAATATCTCTGCCTGCACTGACCCAGAACTTTTTATGGACCATGTGCCTGCTGCCTGGACCCAATACTTTGGCTGTACTGACCATATCTCTGCCTGCTGCCTGTGCTATGGACAGTATTCCTGCCTGCTGCATTGACGATCCTTTCGCTGCTGCTAACCACATACCTGCCTGCTACCTGGACCAATGCTTTGACTGTGCTGCCAATATCTCTACCTGCTACTATGGACAGTATTCCTGAGGATGCCTGTGTTGCTGTCGCTGTCCATGTTCCGGCCTGCTGCCTGGACCAATGCTCTCCTCTGTTGACCACTGCACTACTAAAACCGCAGGTAATCTTTTCTTACCCTTTGCTCAGCAGAATGTATTTTGGTTTGTAATTTGTATGTACAGTACATGCTATGTTTTAGAAATATGAAGGGCCTTCAAAATTGTGATAGGTTGGCAGGAATTTATGTGCGTGATTTATGTCCCTAGAACACCTGGAGATGGATGTTGGGCCTCTGTATGTGGCCAGGCTGTGTAAAAGTCTCACACATGTGGTATCGCCATACTCAGGAGGAGTAGCAGAATGTATTTTGGGGTGTCATTATTGCTATGTACATGCTATGTGTTGGAAATATCATATAAATGTACAACTTTGTGTAAAAAAAAATGTGTTTTCATTTTTTCTCCACATATTCCAAAAACCTTTGGAAAAAAATGACATGTTCAAACGACTCATTATGCCTCATAGATTATACGTTGGGGTGTTAGCTTTCAAAAATTGGGTCATTTTGTGGGCAGTTCCATTGTCCTGGTGCTCCAGGGCCTTCAAAATTGTAAAAGGTGGTTGAGAAATGAGATGTATCATTTATGCTCGTAGAACGCCTAAAGGTGCTACTTCAATGGTTAAGCCTCTGTATGTGGCCAGGCTGTGTAAAAGTCTCACACATGTGGTATCGCCATACTCAGGAGGAGTAGCAGAATGTATTTTGGGGTGTCATTGCAAGTATGCATATGCGGTGTGTGAGAAACAACTTGTTGTTATGACAATTTTGTGTAAAAAAAAAAAAAAATCTTAATTTTGCAAAGAATTGTGGGGAAAAAAATTACAACTTCAAAAAATTCACCATGCCTCTTACTAAATACCTTGGGATGTCTACTTTTCAAAAAGGTGTCATTTGGGGGGTATTTGTACTTCACTGGCTTGTTACTGTCTCACAAAATGAGTCTTTTCAATATGAAACCAAAATCAAGAACACGGGGACATGACCTCAAACTAACTGGGGGGAAGTTCAAAACTAATCTTAGAAAGTATTATTTTACTGAAAGGGTGGTTGATGATTGGAATAAACTACCAACAGAGGTTGTGAGACAGTCAACAGTAAATGGCTTCAAACATGCTTGGGATAAACATAAATCCATAGTCAGACAACAAGGTTAATGTAAAAAAAAAAAAATAAATAAAAAAAATAAAAATAAAAAGGGGCAGACTCCGTGGACTACTCAGTCTTTTTCTGCCGTCACTTTTCTATGTTTCTATGTTTCTATGTTTCTATAAGCAGTCAGTACATTAGGTGTGATCATTTTTCAATGATTTGCACCCTAGCTTGTATAACTTTCACAGAGACTAAATAATATACACTAATTTGGGTTATTTTTACCAAAGATATGTAGCAGTATAAATTTTGGCCCAAATTTATGAAGAAAAATTACTTTTTTTGCAAAATTGTACAATAGAAACTAAAAAAAATGTTTTTTTTTTCAAAATTTTCGCTCTTTTTTCACTTATATTGCAAAAAAAAAAAAAAAACGCTGCAGTGATTAAATACACCAAAAGAAAGCTCTATTTGTGATAAAAAATTATAAAAATTTTGTTTGGGTACAGCGTAGCTTGAGAGAGTAAATGAGATTCAAAATGTGAGAGCGCTGAAAGCTGAAAATTGGTCTGGGCAGGAAGGGGGTATAAACGTCCTGTATTGAAGTGGTTAATAATGATAACAAAAAGCACCTTTTTAACTAAATATTTTCCAGGGCAGATTATAAGTAAGGAACATCTAATTCATTAGTTCATCATAAAAACTACTTAAAATACAACCACAAGTATCATCATTAGATCAGTAACTTATAAATGCTATGTAGGGAACACCTCTATGTGGCAACCATAAATTCAGCTTAGTTTGCTTTGAGACAAACTTTTGTGGGTCACATCTTCACGTCTGGTGGACCTGCCCGTGCAATCTTTCTGGGCAAAGATATTTAACATTCTCTCTAAGCTATTTAACCAACAAATAGACCCCAATCCAGCTGTAGCCCTACTCAACAAACAACCCATTGTGCTGACTAAGATCCAATTCAAACTTCTCCTGCAGGTCACCACTGCAGCCAAGCAAACTATAGCAAAGGCTTAGAAATCACCCCTTCTTAACCTCCCTGGCGGTATGATTATGTCAGGAATTTTGTTCCAAAAGCGGTACCATTTTTTTGCATGGAAATTTGGTGTTATGTATTGTAGGCCTGCAATTCTTAGTAGTAACGGGACTAACGCTGCAACCAGATACACGTCAGGGTACAAAGTTTTAAATGGTGTGGGTCCTACAAATGACTTAAAAGAAAACAAACTGTTTAAAGTAATAAATAATGTAATGACTTATTTTCAATATAATAAATAATCTAATATTGAGTACTAAAATAAAAAAGTTTGAAATAGTGTAGACTCTCCAGATGATCTCATAAGAAACCAGTCCAAATTCATTCATTAATGATTCTTAACGTCCGGATGTTATGTATTGTGGTTTAAAGGTACGTTTTTTTACCATGGCGAAAACCTTGTTTTAAGGACTGTATTAGTATGGCGGTCCCTCCAATTCTTCCCCACTAAAGATTCGGAAACGATATCAAACGAACCGACGTCACCACTGGACGTCCTCTTCAAACTTAACCTAGAATCAGTCGTGTTACCCAACAAACAACTCATCCCGATGTCGACCTAACCCCAGATAAACAACCAATTTATCGAATCTCTCTTACAATTTATAGAAACGGGTCTTTCTAACG
>BLSH010440386.1:170608-211475 GCA_018402905.1 Glandirana rugosa
AGGATCATTGTGATCAACGTCTACGTCTATAATATTTTATATTTTTTTTTGGCAAAAAGGGCAGCCAGAGCAGTGAAATCTGAGGTGAAATCTGAGGTGATACAGTGTAACCTGACAGGATTCCACTGTATATATTGCATCACTTTTGAATCGTCTCTGTGAGCCGCAGCGCCGCACAGAGGCGATTCAAAAGTGATACAATATATACAGGGGAATCCTGTCCTGTCAGATTACGCTGCATCACAGACGGAAGCAGGAAGAGAGAGAGGAGACATCCGCTGGGGCTCTCACCGGCGATCACAGCGGGGAACATCGCTGGATTGCCGGGATCAGGTAAGGATACCCCGCTGCTCCCTCTGCAATGTACCCCGAGCGTGACTCGGGCTTACCGCTTCTGGTAGCGAAAATGAACCCCGAGTCACGCTCGGGAATACCGCTAGGCAGGTTAACACAGTTGAAATCAACAATAGGATCACTAGAGCTATGATTCATGCCAGGGTCGAAGTAATCATCCTTGACAAGATCCCTAAACATGAGCGAATATGGAGACCCTGGCTGGAATACTTTGCCCCCCCAAATCTAGACACCACACTACTGACCCCTTGAACCGCATTCGGGTACACACCTGTATCAAGGGCCACCTAAGCATCCTCCAACTCAGCAAAAATTAGGCCAACCCCTCCCAGGATTCTCTTCTCTCTCCTTTTCCCTCTTCCTTTTTCTCTTTCCTCGCTCCTTTCTTCTGACACTACTTCTCTTTCCCTTTTCTTCTGTCACAACATCCATCTCCAGTCGGCGGAATCTCTGTTTTACTCCCGAGTCCTCTTCAACCCTCGTTTCTATCCATTAGCCCTCTGTATACCTGGGCCACCAAACGGACCCCCATAGGCCCTTCACAAGGCCTGACAACATGTTATTTTCCACCACACCTCATGCCATAAAGTGTATATTGCTATAAGGACTACCTGGTATAGGGACTTACAGGTCCCAGTGTACTGTTTCATTGCTCTGTTTATTCTCTGGACTCTCGAGTACCTCATACCATTGTATTGACAATGTTACATGTTCTTTCTAATATGTGACAATAAAACTTTTGAACAAGAAATAAACCTTTGTCTGCAAATGCAGCTTGTCCCTGTACATCTGGGTAGAAATGTAGCCTTTTGTCACACGCTTGTGCATTGTGCTTCCTACTTCTCGTGCTCTAAAATATGTTGATATGGTTGCAAAGGGCCTATAGAGAATTCAGTGCCGGAACCAAAGAATGAACTGGTTTATTGCCAATTTCATTAGGCCTAAACATCGGCTGTTTGTGTGTTTGACTAAAGACATGGCATTGAGGCTGACAATGTTGAATTAAACAAAACTGAAAATCATTCTAACATTTTTGTAACAGCACAACATCATGGGCTGCAAAATAGGTGGGAGTTGACAACAATGAGCAACAACAACAATGACAATAATGAACATCTGACAAAAATATAAAATTTCAACCCCTCAAAAGCCA
The DNA here is from genome assembly GCA_018402905.1 of Glandirana rugosa. Classification (NCBI taxonomy): domain Eukaryota; kingdom Metazoa; phylum Chordata; class Amphibia; order Anura; family Ranidae; genus Glandirana; species Glandirana rugosa. The sequence goes on from BLSH010440386.1 coordinate 172,116, forward strand.
CTGGTTAGAGAGGTCCTTTTGTCCCACCCAAACCTACCGATACACCTGTAGCATAAAGTAGGCTCTATTAAAGAACAACAAAAAACCCTGCAGAAAGGAAGGGGGATTAAACAATTTGGAAGCTAGCTCCAGAGAGGGTGAGGTTAATGTCTGAGTCGTGGCTGCAACTAATAATAGTTTTGGATCTTTGCCAAAATAGCTGCTGCTCCTCCTAAACGTGGTGATACTTTTCCTCCATCTTGGTGCTGGTGGGTGAAGATAAAGTCCACACATCAATGAGAGTTTATAATAAGACTAACATATATTCCTCTTATAGGTCTTCTCATATGGCAGAACAAATTCATGCATGTAGGGAAATATCAACAGATTTTAGTACTGACTATGACCAATGAGATATCAAGTTTACTGCAGACAAGTTGCTAAATGTGGGATCATGGCTGGTCTAGGGGGGTGCTGGGGTGAGCTACGCCCCCCAGATTTCAGTTTAGCCCCACCCCAAAGCCAACAGCCGCCCTCGTCCACCCTGGACACTGTGCTTGGCAGCTGAACAATTATTTCAGATAGCTGCACTATCCCTGCCTGTGCCACTTTGTAAACACGGTGATGATCAGCTAAGCAGGGAACCCAACAGGGTGGGGGAAGCTGCCTATAACACTTTTCAGTTATCTAATCTGGTTAGGTTGTCCTGAGGGGATCTACAATATCTTTAGAGTCAGCTAAAATTGGTGGGTGGAGTCAGGGGTGGGGCTGCATCCTCCACTCCTCCCACAGACTCCTTCACTGTGGCTGATCCCGCAGCTGAAGAAGAGGAGGGTGGAGGAGGACACATCAGCCTGGGGAGTCTTTGATTACAAGCCATGGGGTAACACCATGACACCGCATACTGCCCTGGTCTAACATTTTACTGCCCTAACCTGCCACTATGCTGCACCAACCTGCCCTTATACCACCGTAACCTGCCACTATACTGCCCTAACCTGCTACAATACTGCCCTAACCTACCACTATACTGACACTGTACTGCCCTAACCTGACACTATACTGTCCTAACCTGCCATTACATTGCAGGTGCTTCTACTGTGGAGGCTCTCATAAATTTACAAGAGTTAGGAATGCAGAAATATTGGGGTGCCTTGGAGCAGCTCTACATTGTATTGTATTTACAAATATGTGCTAACTAAACCCCAGCAAAGTGTTACAGACAAAATTATTTGGTTGGTAGCAGGCTGGCTGGTGAGTTGAGCTGGGAATTTTCTTTGATTTTGTTTTGCATTCATTGCCCTTCCATGTGCTCCTTGCTGTGAAGGTCAGTTATAGATGTGGGTAGTGGCAAGTTGTTTGTTACTGATGTAATGTTGGTGAGGGGACACACTGGACACCTTCACTGTCACTGTGCAATGTGCTGGGTTTCCAGTGTTCCCCCCTGTGCCTTTAAGGAGGGGTGGACTACCTCCAGGCTCACCTGCCCTCTATCTATCCATTAGAAAGCATGTGCTTCTACTATGGAGGCTCTCATAAATTTACAAGAGTTAGGACTGCAGAAATAGTGGGGTGCCTTGGAGTGGCTCTGCAGCTTATACACGTATTGCAAATGTGTGCTAACTAAACTTCTATTTTAATGCAATCTGTTAGATAATTTGGTTGGTAGCAGGCTGGCTAGCGAGTTGAACTAGGAATTTTCTTTGGTTTTGTTCTAGATGCATTGCCCTTATATATGCTCCTTGCTGTGAATGACAGTTATAGATGGAGCAGTGGCCAGTTGATTGTTACTAATGTAATATTGGTGAGGGGACACACTGGACACCTTTGCTGCAGTTTTGCTGTGTGCTGGGTGTCTATTGTGCCGCTGTGCCTTTAAGGAGGGTGGACTACCTCCAGGCTCACCTGCCCTCTATCTATCCATTAGAATGCATGTGCTTATATTGTAGCGGCTCTCATAAATGTACAAGAGTTAGGACTGCAGAAATACTGGGGTGCCTTGGAAATGTGTGCTAACTAAACCCATGTTTTTAATGCAAACTGCTGGCTGGCGAGTTGAGCTGGGAAATTTTTTTGGTTTTGTTATACTGCAAATACATTTCTCTAGCCTGCCACTATATTGCCCTAACCTGCCACTATACTGCCACTATATTGCCCTAACCTGCCACTATATTGCCCAACCTACCACTATACTGCCACTATATTGCCCTAACTTGCTACTATACTATTGTAGCCTGCCACTATACTGCCACTATATCGCCCTAACCTACCACTATACTGCCACTATATTTCCCAAAACTAACAGTATACTGCCCTAACCTGCCACTATACTGCACTAACCTGCCACTTTACTGCCCTAACCTGACACTATACTGTCCTAACTTACCACTATACTGCACTAACCTGCCACTATATTGCCTTAACCTGCCACTATAATGCCCTAACTTGTCACTATACTGACCTAACCTACCACTATACTGTGCTAACCTGCCACTATACTACCCTAACTTGCCACTACACTGCACTAACCTGCCACTATACTGCCACTATTCTGCACTAACCAGCCAATATACTGCCCTAAATTGCCACTATACTGACACCATACTGCCCTAACCTACCACTATACTGACATTATACTGCCCTAACTTGCTACTGTACTGAACTAACCTGCCACTATACTCCTCTAGCCTGCCACTATATTGCCCTAATCTGCCACTATACTGCCACTAAATTGCCCTGACCTGCCACTATATTGCCCTAACCTGCCACTATACTGCTCTAGCCTGCCACTATATTGCCCTAACCTAACACTATACTGCCACTATATTGCCCAAACCTGACAGTTTATTGCCCTAATCTGCCACAATTCAGCCCTAACCTGACACTATTTTACCCTAACCTGCCACTATACTGCATTAACCTGCCACTATACTGCCCTAACCTGCCACTATAATGCCCTAACCTGCCACTAACCTGTTACTACACTGCACTATATTGCCACTATTCTACACTAACCAGCCACTATACTGCCCTAATCTGCCACTATACTGGCACTGTACTGCCCTAACCTGCCACTATACTGCCCTATCTTGCCACCATACTGCCACTATACTACTGCACTCAATTTCAAATTAGGCTGTGCTAGATATCATATATATAGGAATGCAGTTTACCATTGTTATTACCTATTTGTGGTATCTGCAAATTTTATTTTAAGTACTGTTTTTCAATGTAGATCTTATATTATATTCTTTGGAATCCCTACACACTCCCAATTTATTGGGAGATATTGTTTATGTTTGCTCACATGTTTTACATGATAGCTAATATTTTGCAAATCACCTGTCTCTATTTAATGCCACAATTATCACCAATTCAGGTTTTTGTGTGAGGTCATTCCTATATATGTGATATCTAGCGCAGCCTAATTTGAAATTGTTTGTTGTTGTACCTTATTGTGGGTTAGGGTTGCAGCTCTTGCTTTTGATTTCCACTAGCACGGTATACACTTAACCAATACTACTGCAGTAACCTGCCACTATACTGCCACTATACTCCTCTTGCCTGCCACTATATTGCCCTTACCTGCAACAATACTGCCACTATATTGCCCTAATCTGCCACTATACTGTTCTAACCTGCCACTATATTGACTTCACTTCAGCTCTGTTGACCCCTGTACACTGCCTTGCTGACCCTTATCCTCTGCCCTGCAGACCTCTGCACACTGCCCTACAAGCTTATGGCCTCTGTACACTGCTCTGCTGACCTTCCATTCTCTGCCCCCCTGACAATTTTTACCGCACCCACAAATCAGACAGGCTAGATTTTTCCCTATGTGGGAAACAAGATAAAATAGAGGACGTGATGTATATGTTTTGTGTTTTACAGAACCAGCATATATATCCCAACATCAGGTCAGTGCAAAATCACTCTCCTCCTTGCCATATGTAGAGTACTGGTGAATACTTTGCGCATAGACGTGCGCACACAGGGTGGCAGGTGTGCCTGGGCACACCCTAATCACCCTATACTGTGCAGATTGCCCCCACTGTCTGGCTACAGAGAAAGGGATGGGGGAATCTCTGTCCTCAGTCTCTTTCTCTGTCTCAAATGTGAGACATCAGGGGTCTGTTGAGACTCCTGATATTTCGCTAAAGCCCCCCCCAGCAGGGCTCCTAAATAAAATTGTAAATATATATATATATATATATATAGCATTGTAAAAAATAATATAAAAACATAATTGTAAAAAAAGAAATAAAATAAAATTAAAATAAACTACTGACACCGATCTCTGCCCTACTGACACCGTCCTCTGCCCTTCTGACATATATACACACACACTCATGTTTGTTTGCGCTTTGTGATGCACACCCTAATGCAATAGGCTGCGCACACCTATGACTTGGTGTAATACTTTTAAATCCTGATGGCATTAAATATTCAAGGCTGTTGACTTACAGTACTGGAGTCTTGGATTTGATGACTAACAGGGACAGTCTATGTGAGGTATCCACATTCTTCCTGTGTTTACACTATTTTCCTCTGAATCCTTTCCTTTACTTCTTCTACTTTTCATACTCATTCTAAAAGGTTAATTGTATTCTGTTCAAATGGCTTTAGCATGTACATACAGTATCTGTTGAACTATGCTACAGGTATTAGATCCTGTGGGGTAGGAACTAATGCTACGTGCGGCTGAATATGCAGGTACTATATACTGTAATGGAATACAATAAGAGTTAGTTTAAATGGGCTTCACATAAGCAGGTCATATGCAGCATTTTTGTTGGAAATGTCTTGTATTTGCTTTGCTTTCAAGCTGCGTTTAAGGGGCTTCTGAGCTACTTTTGGTTATTCATATTGACTTAAATTGAGAAAAAATCTGTTCACACTGCAAACTGAGATATAGTGTATTTACACACATGCAGAGCTAAGAAATTGTGTATTGCGTACACTAATCCATAAAATCTGATTCAAAATTCAAACATTGCATTTCATTCTTCAAACTACTCCACAAATGAAGGTCACCAGTAAAAAAAAAGGTATGTGTGAATTACATAAACGTTTATATTATAGCAACTTGAGATATGACAGAAGTAACAGATACACTATATTACCAAATGTATTGGGACATCTGCCTTTACACGCACATGAACTTTAATGGCATCCCAGTCTTAGTCAGTAGGGTTCAATATTGAGTTGGCCCACCCTTTGCAGCTATAACAGCTTCAACTCTTCTAGGAAGGTTTAGGAGTGTGGCTATGGTAATGTTTGATCATTCTTCCAGAAGCGCTTTTGTGAGGTCAGCCAATGATGTGGCTGAAAAGGCCTGGCTCACAGTCTCCACTCTAATTCATCCTAAAGGTGTTCTGTCAGGTTGAGGTCCATTCCTCTACCCCAAACTCACTCATCCATGTCTTTATGGACCTTGCTTTGTCCACTGGTCTAAATCATTTGGTAGAGGAGGGGAATATAGTGTTGGGTTGTTTTTCAGGGGTTGGAATTGGCCCCTTAATTCCAGTGAGGGGAATTTTCAAGGTGTCAGCAAACCAAGACATTTTGGACAATTTCCTGCTCCCAACTTTGTGGGAACAGTTTGAGGATGGCCCCATCCTGTTCCAACATGACTGTGCACCAGTGCACAAAGCAAGGTCCATAAAGACATGGATGAGTGAGTTTGGGGTGGAGGAACTTGACTGGCCTGCACAAAGTCCTGACCTCAACCCAAAAGAACGCCTTTGGGACAAATTAGAGTGGAGACTGTGAGCCAGGACTTCTCGTCCACATCAGTGTCCGACCTCACAAATGCACTTCTGGAAGAATGGTCAAGCATTCTCATAGGCACACTCCTAAACATTGTGGACAGCCTTCCCAAAAGAGTTGAAGCTGTTATAGCTGCAAAGGGTGGACCAACTCATTATTGAACCCTACGGCCTAAGACTGGGATGCCATTAAAGTTCATGTGCATGTAAAGGCAGGCATCCCAATACTTTTGGCAATTTAGTGTATGTTAGCTGAAAAAAACTCCGATCCACCACAAATTTCTCATTGTATTTTCTAACCTGCTTGCAGCCGGCAGTCATCTATAACTGAAGTTAAAGCTCTGCCTACTGCTATTAAAAAAAAAAAACAAGTTTTGTGCCACATTGTTACAAACAGCCAGCTGCTGAATTTATAGCAGATTTAAATCTATCTTTCATACCTTTTGCCGAAGATTTTCAGTAGAAGTTTTATTGGACAGCGCACACTTATCTGCAGATATTCTTATGATAAAAGAAAGGAAAAGATTACATACAGTTTCAGTTTGTGTCTTTCCTCTTCATTTATTCCAGAAAGCAGTAGTCTTTTAGTTTTAGTCATTAAACAGAAATCTGACATCTTCTTTCAGTGGCTGTTGCTGATCTTTGAAAAAAGTCACCTTGGATTTGCTTGCCTAGCTTTTGTGAATGTGCTTCTTTTAAAACTTTACATATTATAAATGTCAAGTTTGCTAAGCCAAACCATACATAAATCTATGGTTGTCTTTGGTAGCTAGCCCATTTAAAATGGTAATTGCATCTGTTCACAAATATTAGTATATTTTACGTTGAGGCAAACTATAGCTCACTGTCTGTATTAAATTTGTGCTTCCGATTAGTTTATAAATAAAATACTAAAATACATTTCCATAGGTCTATTATATCTTATTCAGCCTGTACCAGGGCCGCACAGCAAAACAAATGGCCGATCAATAAAAGAGAAATGAACATATGAAATGGCTAATAAACTAAAAGAATTCGCTTTCATGGGGCATATTATAAAAAGGCTGCCCATTTTTCTTTTAAATCTTAAATCTAATGACATTATCATGACCTACAACATTTTATCTCCTGCTTTCACCATGTCATATTTTTTTGTGTGTTATGTGTTTATTAATACACTTTTTTTTCTATCTCTCATTACACATTCTTCTCAAGTGCTGGAATGGTGACCTTTTTCTGTGGGAGGAACGGGGAAGCACTAATTGCTGCCATAAAAATGTAGGTTAGACATGGAATGGAATTTTTTAGGAATCCACTTCCTAATGATTTATGTGGTTGCCAACAAAGAGTTCGAGGTACAGGTCAACGCCATCTCCCAAGAATAGCATTTCAGAAAATCTTTATTAGTTCAGAAATGTTTAAGGATAAAAGAGTTATCTTCATCCTTTGTCTTATAAAAGCCAAAAAAATGAAAATGAATCGTCACACGGTGGCACTAAGTAGTATAGGACAATGATAAGCGCTGTAGATATGCAGATAGGCCTTTATTACTATCCAGTCGGGACCAAGGTCAGCAGCTCTTATTACTATGTAGGTCTATATAAATACATTTATTGGAATCTATTTTAATAATAACAGACAGCTGGGCAGACATCGGTTTTTTAACATAGGCTATCTTTAGTGCTATTTTTGATAGACATTTACCTTGGTAACATATGTGAATAGGATAAATCAATAATAACTCAATATTTAGCATTATCAAGCTGTCCTTGTTTCTTTGTAGGTAATGATGGATAATGTAATCGTCCTCTTCCAGATGACACCTTGAGGGAACAAAGATTGCAGAAGAAAATCAAATGTAGCCAATTTATTGGTGATTTGAATGGCTATTGTTCTTTCTGTGACACAGATTCTCTTGGTGGGTGAAGCAATTGGATGGGGTGATTTTTTTTCGCCTGTGCTCTAATAAGTTTTCATCATGGTGCAGTGGAGTGTAAACCTTCTATATACACATAGTATCACATTTTCTTGGCTCCGTGTCTAGATCAGCCGGCAGATGGAATAATAACTGAATTAGATGCACTATCACAGATGTTACTTTGGACCTTAGATCTATGTCCTTTACATTTCGTTCCTTCTCTCACCTTTCTGCCTCAAATTCGGTTTGTTGACTACCTCATTTTTAACCACTGATGCTTTCATGATGAAGTGCTCGCTGGATTTCTAGATGCCTGAAAGTCATTTCTGCTTTTCTACTTTCAACCTTGTCCAGGTTATTTTAACATTCAATCTGAAGAGCACATGTGGATTTCAGAGATAACAATGGATTGACTGACAATAAACTTTCCTCAAGATCAGCACCTTCCAGTTGGAAAGCAGCATAAATGTATTTATTTTATTATGTTAAGATTGCACCTGATGTGGTCCAAGCCATCCCTAATCACATTAAACAGTCAATGTCACAGTGATACACAAGGAGATCACAAAATGTATTGTGATAGGATATAGAACTAGAAAGGTAAACAGAAAATGCTGCTATGCGGTAACGTGTACAACTTTAACAAATAAAAGTTTCAATTAGCCTTTATAATTATGCACTTTAGGATCGTATAGGACATAATTAATCTGATAAACAATATTTACACATGCTGTACTTGATTATGTTATATGTTGTTAGCCAATTGTATCCCAAAGCATTGGCATCACAGAAAAGGATGTAAGGTCAACAGGGTGCTGAACAGGCATAATTTTATATAACCCTCATTTCATCCCTTAGGGTCCATGCACATTGTCAGTCAGCGTTTGTATAATCTGAACCAGCCTTTGCACGTGAACAAGGCATAGTCATGAAACCACAATGCGGCACAGTGGTGTAGTGGTTAACACTTTAGCCTGGCAGCAAAAGGGTCGCTGGTTTGAATCCCAACCACGACACTACCTGCCTGGAGTTTGCATGTTCTCCCTGTGCCTGCGTGGGTTTCCTTCCACACTCCAAAGCTGGTAGATTAATTGGATCCTGTCTAAATTGGCCCTAATATGTGTATGTATGCATGTGAGGGACCTTAGATTGTAAACTCCTTCAGGGTAGGGACTGATGTGAATGTACAATATATATGTAAAGCAACAGCACTATACAAGTACCTGAAATAAATAAAAAAATAAAAATAAATAAATGCCAAGACAAACTATACTGTCTTAGTGAGAATGCACTCAAATGTTTCCAGGTGTGTTCACCATGATTAAACAATGTAGTACATTTACAGTCTAACAGTGTTGTACACAATGACCCTGATTTACTTAACCACTTGCCGACCGATTGGCATTTGATGGCGGCAAAGTGGCTCTGTAAGGCGAATCGCCGTCATATGACGGCGGCCGCCAGATCGCGCACAGTGAGCGCGCGCGCACCGCCGGAGGCGCGCCCGCGCGCTCACTGTGTCCGGGGGGGCCAGGGAGCGGGTGCGGCGGAGTCGATCTCCGCCGGCCACCCGCGATGCCCCCCCGGAGTGAAAGAACGGAGGTCCGTGTATGTAAACACAGACCTCCGTTCTGTGAAGGGGGAAGGGCTGTGATCACAGCCTTCCTGTACATGGAGGCTGTGACCACTTCCCTTCCCCAGCTAGGGCAGTCCCCCCACAGTTAGAACACGCCCAGGGAACATGGTTAACACTTAGAGCGCCCCCTGCAGGTTAACCCCTTCACTGCCAATGGCATTTACACAGTAATCAGTGCATTTTTATAGCACTGATCACTGTATAAATGCCAATGGTCCCAAAAAAGTGTCAAAATGGTCCGACATGTCTGCTGAAATATCGCAGTACCGCTAAAAATCGCAGATCGCCGCCATTAATAGTAAAAAATTTAAAAAAAATAAAAACCCCAAAAATGAATTCTCATCATCCGTAAACGCGACCACTTTTGCGCAAACCAATCAATAAGTGCTGATTGTGATTTTTTTATCACAAATATGAGGAAGAATATAAATCGGCCAAAACCAATGAAAAAAAATGTTTTTTTATATTTTTTTTTTTGGATTTGTATTTTAGCAAAAAGTAAGAAATTTGGGTTTTTTTGCAAAATTGTCGCTCTTCTTTTGATTATAGCGGCGATCAGAAATGACGCAGCAGTGATCAAATACCACCAAAAGAAAGCTCTATTTGTGGCAAAAAAAGGACGCAAGTTTCGTTTGGGTACAACGTCGCACGACCGCGCAATTTTCAGTTAAAGCGACGCAGTGCCGAATCGCAAAAAGGGCTCCGGTCCTAAAGCTGGAAATCCTTCTGGGGCTGAAGTGGTTAAGGAGTTAAGCATGTTCACTTTCAAATTAAGTTTTTTTTATAAAAATAGTTTTTTATAGTAAGGTTTTATTTATTTTAGTCAAGGAAGTGGAATTAAAGCAGAGTTCCACCCTAAAGTGGAACTTCCGCTGGTTGGATTCCTCCCCCCCTCAGGTGTCACATTTGGTACCTTTCGGGGGGGAGGGGGAAGAGGACACCTGTCTTTAGACAGGTGTCCTTTTCCACACATCCGGGAGCTCTGGCCGGCGGACGCGGCCGCTGACGTCAGCAGCCCGGCTCTCTCCTCCCTGCTCGCTCTGCTTCTGGCTGCCTGGCCAGTAGCAGAGTGCGGCAGAGCCTCGCGCATGCACAGTAAGGTGCCCGGCGTGAAGCTGTACGGCTTACACGTCCGGGTTCCCTTACCCGCGATGGAGGCGGCTGCACCCGTCCCCCAATCCGAAGATCGGCGGCGGGTGCCGACATCGCTGGACTCCAGGACAGGTAAGTGTCCTAATATTAAAAGTCAGCAACTACTGTATGTGTAGCTGCTGACTTTTAATTTTTTTTTTTGCCCTCGGACCACCGCTTTAAGTCAAAATTTACTTTGCGAAGAGTACCCAATAATGTGCAAGGAAAAAAAAAAAAGGATTTTATTAACAAATAAATAATTTCAATCAGCACTAAACTAAGTAAAAAATTTTTTCAAAGAGAATATTCACTTAACTTAGTAAATGAGGTGAAGTTGTGCTGACTTCACTTCCCCAATTAAGTGAAATTAATAAACCTTATTTGTTTTTATTCCTTTGCACATGATTGGGTATTTTTTTGCAAAGTAAAACAATATGTATGAAATATGGCCACAGGGAGCTGTCAGATACAGACCCATCACAGAGGACTCATCATGTGTCAGAATCCACCTTGTCATTTTTACAAGTAAGACTGAGATTTATTTTTTATTACTTTCCCTTTTTTATTTTTTTGCACCCATATTTAATTTATATTATTTGTTGTTCTGTGTCTATGGGGCCCTCCCAATCCCTATATAAAATGGCTGCAGGACCAGTTTTAAAATGTTAAAATTTGAAATAACCGAACATTTATTTGGAGATATATTACCCAACCATTATTTATCATAGCACCTAGGAGCACAAGCAACAACATTAGCATTTTTTAAACTATTCTTTGCAAACTAAAGTTTTCTTTTGTTATACTTCATTCATAAAGGTGAAAATTGACTTTGAAAGTGAAGACGCTCTACTGTTTTAGTAAATAAATCCTATTTGAGCCCAATTAGATCTGAACTGTTTCTACAAAGATACAGTGGTACCTCGGTTTATGAACACTTCTGTTCACAAACAACTCGGTTCACAAACCGAAGAGTTCACAAAAATTAGCTTCGGTTCGTGAACTCCGCTTCAGTTTACGAACGCGAGTTGTGGCCATTTTCCCTAATCTGGCGAGATTGCGGGTCACAGAGAGACACTGAAAGTGTACAGTACTGTGAAGTCACTTACAGTACAGTATTGAGAAGCTTTTTGGTGTGCTTTTTAGCACATACATATTGTGCTGTACATCCAGTATGGCTCCAAAGAAAATGCAGAGCAAGCATGGTGGCAAAAAGAAAGTGCGGAGCAGCAATGCAGGTGACAAGAATATGCAAAGCGCAAATGCAGGTGACAAGAATGTGCAAGGTTAGTGTTCTCTCTCTTCATACTGTACTGTACTGTACTTTTTTCATAGTTTTGTGGTTCAAAAAAAAAGAAGTTCAGAACGGATTAACTGTATTTACATTGAACCCTATGGGAAAATTTGCCTCGGTTTGCGACCAGAGTCAGTTCACAAATTAAGTTTGTGAACCAAGGTATCACTGTATACCATTATCAGTTATCCTAGCCATAATACACAAATTCAGGCTGCTTGTGGGTGCTTGAAGGCAAGTCACACATGGGCATACTACAGTGTACACCTGTGTGAAGGTCATGTTTGTCCGCACATGGATGTGCAGGTGTTCCCCTGCAGTCAGTCCTATTCATGTCAATTTGAATGCATTGGCTGCATGGACACAGGTGCTGCTCCCAATTTGACGGCTGCACAAGTGTGAGTGCATGGCCCTGAAAGCACTGTCACTCACTGTGCCCCATTTGACATAACTGAGACTGCCTGCACTGGGATGTGGGTAAACACGGTCCTCGCACAGGTGTACACTGTAGTATGCATGTGACATTGACAACAAAGAACTGGCTTTAGCACAGCTATATTTTCTTTAACAGTTTCTTTAATAGTCATATAGCCCTGGCCAGCTGCCCTTTAATGCATGGGCGTTGCACAATACTGAAGCCATCTCAGCCACACTGCAGTCTGTTGCTGCTGTCTGTTGATGATAGGCAGCATGAGAATGGGGGGAAAGGCAGAAGCATTTGATTGGTTGCATTGTAGGTCTGGAGGAACCTAACTCCACCAACTGAAGACAGAAGGAACAGGGACACACCAGGAGGGGGTATTCATGTGCAGGCTGACAAAGGATGAGGGAACCACTAAACACCAGGGAAAGTTCCTAATGCAGAGTCACCTAACCCTGCTCAGACACCAAATATTGTTATTGGTGTGTTGGTGTACTGTTAGGTCCAATTACAGGGTGGGTCATCACTGAAAACAGAAGAAGAGCCCATCGTATTCCATCAGCTCCTGCAAGGGTAGTGCTGCAGTCACTTAGAGCTTGTTCTTTCCAAAAAATGCATAATAAACATTTACCTGATATACATTTCAGTGGGTAACATACAGTCACAACATAGTATAATTCAATAACCACTGTGTGTCTTCTAAATATGTATAAATATTAGAACAGTGAAAGTTAAAGTGTCATTAAACCCAAGTTAGTAAAAATGGCATTACAGCCCATATAACATTGTGCACATATTCTGTTAGCCACTAGAAAATTAATTTTCTGTAGAGTAGAAAAAACCTGGTTGATCCTGCCTTTGTCCAGCTCTCCGTTCTTCGTGTCCTTGCTGCAGCCTCCACTTGCAATGCTCAGCTGTTACCACATTTATTGAGCATGCTCCATATTTAGGAGCTTTCCCTACTCTTCATTTCCTCTTTTTTCTCTTCTGAGCAGCCCATGTGACTATGAGTCACACATGTGGGCTTATACACAGTGTCATGTACCTTGCGGCAGAGCCTGACGTGTAGAGGGAGGCCTCTTGTACAGCCCCATCTCAGGGACCACTGATGTTGCAACAATGGCCACGACAGCGCAGCACGGTATGAGAGCCTGTAAGATCATCTGGAGCATAGGAAGTGCGTCACCACAGTTTGGCTGGATGGCTGGAAAAGCAGATGGCAGCAGGAGCAGGAGACCCTGGGCTGGGTAAGCGGCAGGTGGCAGTTGATTAGCAGACAGCAGCTGGTTGCAGATGCAGGAAGACTGACAGCAATCAGCAGGTGAAGAACCAGAGGGAACCAGGAAATATGCATGGCAGGACAGACAGACAACTGGATGCAAGATTAGACAAGCCAGGTAAGCAGCAAATAGTCAGGTACAGGCATGGACAGCAGGCAGAAAATGATCAGGATACAGGCAGAGATGGGCAACAATTGGATGCAGAAACATGAGAAACATGGGTAATAGCTATAGATCAGACAGCACCGACTAGTACAGCTTCTGCAGTTTAAATAGTCCCACTGGTGCCAATGTTAGCGGTGGGTGCACACTCGCCCACGCATGCACAAGCGTGCACACATATGTGCATGTCTATGCACAGCAAGGCGAGCGCCCGTAGATCTGTGCCTGAGCATATATGCGCCTAGAGGCTTCACTTGCACTATAACTTGTACTTCCCTGACACACAGTGTAAAATGGCAATCCCCTCTCTTCTTCCTCCTCCATGCCCAAAGTTCTGAACAAATTGAAAGTTAATGTCATTCATATTTGACTCCGCCTACACCATCTTAAAGCAGGACTTCACGCTCTCAATCAGTATTGACTATTTTTAATCGTTATGCTGCTAGCATTGATAAATAGATAGAAAAGTAGATCATATTTACTTGTTTTAAACATTTTTACATTTCTTCAGTAACTTCCTGGTTTCTTGCCTAGGCAAATTATGTGATACATCAGAGGCGTCTTCAGGAGGGGAGGAGGGGTATTTTCAGCTAAGCACAATCTGTCTGCATGCCTGAGCTAAGGGCACATGGATTCTAGGAAGTAAATTCTACATGAATCTATTGCCCTTACTCAAGATGGCCGCAGCTAGAATGTCAGGAGGGTGTTTTTCAAAGTGATTTCTCAGCAAACTAAAGCATGGAGACATAGATGGATAAGAGAGTTGCTCTGAATATTAATAATGAATTAAATAACGGTTTTGGTTTGTGGTTATCATATGCAGTGTAGTTCCCTCTCAAGGCACAAACATATACACTATATTGTCAAAAGTATTGGGACACCTGCCTTTATACGCACTTGAACGTTAATGGCATCCCAGTCTTAGTCCATAGGGTTCAATGTTGAGTTGGCCCACCTTTTGCAGCTATAACAGCTTCAACTCTTTTGGGAAGGCTGTCCACAAGGTTTAGGAGTGTGTATATGAAAATGTTTGATCATTTTTCCAGAAGCGCTTTTGTGAGGTCAGACACCGATGTGGATGAGAAGGCCTGGCTCATAGTCTTTACTCTAATTCATCCCAAAGTTGCTCAGGCGGGTTGAGGTCAGGACTCTGTGCAGGCCAGTCAACTTCTTCCACCCCAAACTCGCTCATCCATGTCTTTATGAACCTTGCTTCATAATGCACTTGTTTCTACTGACGTGTAGAGTATACATCAGGAGAGTAATAAAGTGCTTCCCACAGATCTTTCCCTGCAGACAGGCCAGAGCAGGAAAAGATCACAGGACCACTTTTTTTTTTGTTACAGCGGCATGATGTGTATATATTATGTGAACGAATAATGACAATGATCACAGCTCTGTTTAGTATCACTTTAAAAATAATGGTCATTGCAAGAATATGGTCATAGCTATTAGATTATCTGTTTTTATAACAGTGTGTGCTCAATTAAGAAGTTGGTTCAAGTCAACATACAGACTTTATGGTTTCTTTATAGAAAAAGATAAACGGTTTCCATTCTTTGCTAGCACATTTGACCACAATAATTGTACAAACATTAATGTCTGAACTAGCTTGCAAGGAAGATCATTCCAACAATTTATTGAACATGAATGCTGTAATATGTATTGAATCCTTGACTTTGTATAATCTGACCTCCTAACATTGCTATGGCATTCCGAATATTACACAATATTATAGTGTAAGCTAAATTGCCAACAAGAGAGTGACATAACTGTTCTGTAGCCTTGATATAACACTACATGTAAATAATCTTTCCTTCAGTACTACAGTAGCTAATTCACCAAGCAATATCAACTTACTTTCCTCACCTAGTACAGCCATAAACTCGTAAAGCTGTCCACAGTTGTCACATCCTGCATATTTTGCTTTAGATTACCCAAAAACTATGCAATGCAAAGACCCACCACAAACACCCATTCAATACACAGTATATCCAATTGGAGTATTAAGAGGAGATTGCACACTTGCTGTATTTTGTTATGTGCTTGGCCCACTAAATATTTTTCGAGTGCTTAGGAGGAAGGGAATGCTAATTACCTTACAATGCCATACTGGAGGCCCATTCCCAGGGAAGCTGTAGTTGAGCTAGATGGATGGAGCACACATCATTTGAAGAACCCTGTTGCTGCTGCACTCTGAAGTTTCTGTAGGTTCACAAGTGCTGAAGGAGAAGTGGTAACTGAATGCATATGTAAAAAACGATTAAATGCACGGGTGCAGTGCTGAATCTTTACCATTACCATTGGAAGGTCTCATCCCTAAATTAAATAATTCAAAGAGCAAGACCTTTTATAATGGGACTATGATTAACCCTCCAATGGACAAATATACATTCCAAAAACTCTTTTAAAAATTCAACATGTCTTTATTATATTGGTTAACAATTCATCATTAAAAACACAACATTTTACATGAGACATCAAGTCTACCACTTGGCTCCCATTTAAGGAGTTAGAGGATTTGCAGCATGGAGATCCTCCCAGATTACACTGTGTAGGTCGTTACATTTCACGGATGACTCTGCTTCATCAGGACCTCGAATCTCTGCTTCATCAGGACCTCAAATCTCTCGTGCACATGTAAATTGACTCTACAGTAACCTCAGAGAAAAATATATGTACATTCACATAGTATAGTATATAAAATGGGCTTCATCAGGACCCCGATTATCCGTTTTGTGTCCCCCCTTTTTTTTTCTCTCTCTCTTTCCCTATTGATTAGGGGATAGTTTTCTATTTTTCTATCATTAACAAGTTTATGATCACTGTTATGTATTTTATATACTATACTGTGTGAACTTACATATATTTTTCTCTGATGTTACTGTAGTGTCAATTTACATGTGCATGAGAGATTTGAGGTCCTGATGAAGCGAATTCATCCATGAAACCCGTCAACCCACACAGTGTAATCTGGGAGGATCTCCATGCTACAAATCTCCTTAAATGGGGGACGAGCGGTATACTTTATGTCTCATGTAATATGTTGTGTTTTTAATGATTCATTTTTAACCAATCTAATAAAGACTTTTTTGGAATAGATATTTGTCCATTGGAGGGTTAATCATAGTCCCACTATACAAGGTCCAGCTTTTTGAATGAATGCATATGTAGTCGTCGGTACACAGTTAAAAAAAAAAAATGACACTTTTCTGCTTAGTCAGAGAATCTGAAAATGTGACTGAGGAATTCAGTGCGCTACATTTTAAATCAGATGGTGTCTTTTGAATTGGTTCATGGAAATGGAAATAGTTGTTATCCAGATTTCCAGATTTCCAGATATAAACAGTTTTATCTAGGCATCTAGCCACTGGCCAAAGAGATGTAATGAATTCAGAAGGAGGGGGGGTCTTGCCTGCTCTCATCCCATACTTGGTCCTTCGATGACTATAGGTGAAATAAACATCCCACTTTTCTTTATCAACCTTGTAGACTTTGTTTACTTCATACTTTGCCATTTCAGCTTGGCAAGGCTGTGGGGTTGTTGGAGTTGAGAAGGTGTCGATGCGTACTGTGTTCCTGAGCAGTAGAAGTATCTCTATGTATAAAATAAATAATCTATTTTCCTGTGAATGGGAGCAGTTCACATTGGTACATTACACTGGTATGCTTGGGTTTGCAGTGGAAAAAAAGGAGCGCAAGCCCTACTTTTTTCAACACATGAAATCCAGCTAGTGTCTCCTCTGCTGTACTGTAAATACTTAGCATGTTTCAGCAAGAGAGAAACGTGCATGTTTTTTTTTTTTCCATACTTCTTTTTGGGTTTTTGCAAAAGACAAACAACATTGACCATACAGAAGTAAAATTGCAAATTCAAACATAACAGAGTAGAGTCAATAAGAAATGTTACCATTAGTTGAGCTATTGAGCTATTCAGAAACAGAATATATGTTGTAATAAATTCACCCAAAGGCAGATGGGGAAATGTAGATGAATAGTCCCACGTGAGCCGACTCCAGCTCAGGGAGGGGGTGTTGGAGAGAGCCCAAGGGGAAGCTATATTAGGCTAAGAGCAAGTAATAAGGTAAATCAAAAAACAACTTAAAACAAACTAGGAGATAACTCCACAGACCTAGGAATCCTACCTAGAGTCAGCAATTATTAGGTGAGGCTACAACTAAGCTGGCAAGAGTGGAGGGAGCTGGGTCGTCCCTTGCAGTATAAGGATATGGTTGTTGGGACCGATCCATAAAATAGAAAGAAAACAAAAGGGCAGACATTTTGATAAGGTTTATTCCATAAATGCTTGCCACCTGGAATTGAAATGATGGACAGAGATGAAACGGAACAGTTCCATTTCAAGGTTTTCACAGTATAAAAGTGTTTTCAGCTCACTTTTGACACCCAATATGGTAGGCCTTACAGGTGATGTCTATTTCTTTAGTATAACTCTGCGGGCAACTAATAAGCAGATACACATCCAGTACATTTTGTGATTGAGTCTCCGGTTGAGTATGGTTAGGCTGAGCTGTTGGAGTGCCATAGTCAAACAGCATAAGGAATGGATCCTTAGGTATACAACATTGTGTGACCCTGAAAATGAAATTGGACACCTGGTCCCAGTAATTTAAGGTGTGTGGGCACGACTAGAGATGGTGCGTGATAGAGGGCCTAGACCAGGGTTTCTCAACCAGGGTTCCTCCAGAGGTTGCAAGGGGTTCCTTAAACAATGGTCAATTTCTACCTCTCAGATAAATCCCAATGATATCATTGATCTTTCTAGCTATCTGTAAGGGGGTCATTCTTCCCAATGACCACAAGTGTAGGAAGCATTCTTCCCATTGACCATCACACTAATGTATCATGAGTTGTAGATTTTTAATTTTTATCAGGGGTTCCCGAGACCAGAGGGCCATTTTAAGGGTTTCTCGGTGTTGAAAAGGTTGAGAAAGGCTGGCCTAGACATAAAAATGCATGTTGAATCACAGCACATGACAATGCAGCACGCCAACTTATGTACATGCTCTCAATGCACATGTTGCAGTGTTAAGGCCCTAAAACAGCATTTTGCGCACTTTAACTCTCTATTTATCTTTCCACTTATTATATATTTTCCTTTCTTCTAGTTTTCATAAATTAAAACTTGCTTGTCCTAAAATGTCCTGTATTTATATATAGCACCTTCTGAGAAACAAGAAATTCAATGTAGCCCAGAGAGGGATAACAGCTGTTTCTGAGCACCCTACGCCTTTTTATATTTTTAACCTATACTGTGAATTGTCTGTTAGCAAATTTGTGTACACTTGATGTTACATATATTTAATGGAGAGAGGGTGGCAATATGAAAATGTCAGTGCAAGCTTAATGTTAAGTGGTCAGAGGGAAGTTTCCTTTAGGTTGGCGCTGTCTAAGGATGAATAGAGCAAGGGAATGTGTTTCATATTTGAAAGCAATTTGATGCATTCATGAGCAGAAGTGATAGATGTTGGAAGCTGAAAAAGGTCATGGAAAATATTGCTTGTGAAAGAGAAAGAAATAGGGAGTCAGAAAAAACCCTAATGAAGTAAAAAACACACAGAGAAAATATTGTAGAAGGATTCACAAGCACGAGTTTGATTTCATTTGATTACATTGTAGATAGGAACCCAGCAGCATGAGCATCATACTTTAAAGCTATAAAAGAAAAGGTCATAATGTTACTGCAATGTACATTTTCAGCTCCATGTATGAAATTTAGCATATGGCAAAACATTTTTATCCTATCTATCTATCTATCTATCTATCTATCTATCTATCTATCTATCTACAGTATCTCACAAAAGTGAGTGCATCCCTCACTTTTTTGTAAATGTTTTATTATATCTTTTCATGTGACAACACTGAAGAAATTACACTTTACTACAATGTAAAGTAGTGAGTGTACAGCTTGTATAACAGTGTAAATTTGCTGTCCCCTCAAAATAACTCAACACACAGCCCTTAATGTCTAAACTACTGGCAACAAAAGTGAGTACACCACTAAGTGAAAATGTCCAAATTGGGCCAAATTAGCCATTTTTCCTCCCCAGTGTCATATGACTCGTTAGTGTTACAAGGTCTCAGGTGTGAATGGGGAGCAGATGTATTACATTTGGTGTTATTGCTCTCACTCTCTCATACTGGTCACTGGAAGTTCAACATGGCACCTCATGGCAAAGAACTCTCTGAGGATCTGAAAAAAAGGATTGTTGCTCTACATAAAGATGGCGTAGGCTATAAGAAGATTGCCAAGACACTGAAACTGAGCAGCAGCACGGTGACCAAGACCATACAGCAGTTTAACAGTACAGGTTCCACTCAGAACAGGCCTCACCATGGTCGATCAGAAAAGAAAATTGAGTGCATGTGCTCTGTGCCATATCCAGAGGTTGTCTTTGGGAAATAGATGTATGAGTGCTGTCAGCATTGCTGCAGAGGTTGAAGATGTGGGGGGTCAGCCTGTCAGTGCTCAAACCATGTACCGCACACTGCATCAAATTGGTCTCCATGGCTGTCATCCCAGAAGGAAGCCTCTTCTAAAGATGATGCACAAGAAAGGCTGCAAACAGTTTGCTGAAGACAAGCAGACTAAGGACATGGACTACTGGAACCATGTCCTGTGGTCTGATGAGACCAAGATAAACTTATTTGGTTCAGATGGTGTCAAGCGTGTGTGGCAGCAACCAGTTGAGGAGTACAAAGACAAGTGTGTCTTGCCTACAGTCAAGCATGGCGGTGGAAGTGTCATGGTCTAGGGCTGCGTGAATGCTGCCGGCACTGGGGAGCTACATTTCATTAAGGGAACCATGAATGCCAACATATATTGTGACATACTGAAGCAGAGCATGATCCCTTCCCTTCAGAGACTGGGCTGCAGGGCAGTATTCAAGCATGATAACGACCCAAACACACCTCCAAGATGACCACTGCCTTGCTAAAGAAGCTGAGGGTAAAGGTGATGGACTGGCCAAGCATGTCTCCAGACCTAACCCCTATTGAGCATCTGTGGAGCATCCTCAAACAGAAGGTGGAGGAGCGCAAGGTTTCTGACATCCACCAGCTCCGTGATGTCGTCATGGAGGAGTGGAAGAGGACTCCAGTGGCAACCTGTGGAGCTCTGGTGAACTCTATGCCCAAGAGGGTTAAGGCAGTGCTGGAAAATAATGGTGGCCACACAAAATATTGACACTTTGGATCCAATTTAGACAGTTTCACTTAGGGGTGTACTCACTTTTGTTGCCAGCGGATTAGACATTAAGGGCTGTGTGTTGAATTATTTTGAGGGGACAGCAAATTTACACTGTTATACGTGCTTTAAACTCACTACTTTACATTATAGCAAAGTGTAATTTCTTCAGTGTTGTCATATGAAAAGATATAATAAAATATTTACAAAAATGTAAGGGGTGTACTCACTTTTTTGAGATACTGTATCTATCTATATGAGCTTGTTCACAAAAAAAATTGACAAAGTAAATAAACACACAAACACCGTAGAAAGGGCCTTTTATTAATTTAAAAAAATGATAAACAATGTCCCTAGATTTAGATCCATCATACATCAAGTCATTCAATGATGTTGACCCAATGTCATTCATGATAAAGAGCACTCCAACTGCCCACCACCATGATGATCTTCTCCCTTTGCAAATGACAGCTCCCTGACTGAATCTTCAGTGTCAACAAACTAGCCAGGAATGCTGGGAGATGTCATTCACCATGAAAAGTAATGGCCATATTTGGTCAATAATGTCACCCAAGATCCCCCTGACCACTTTGTTTACAAACAGAATCAAGCTGGGAAAGGATCTGTCATTTAGAGGCAATAGGTTTGTATTTATATTTATTGAATTTTTTGCATTAGTATACTGTATGCCCCCCCCCCAGGCAGTGACCAGCAAACAAACTATGCCCTTTTTTTACCAAAAGCTTGCAAACTGGCCTTTAACCACTTGTCGTCCGCCCACCATCACATGACGGCAGAGTGGTACGGCTCTTGTTCTGAGCAGACGTCATGTGACGTGAGCCCTTTAAGCCGGGATTGTGCGCAATCGGGCGATTGCATCCCGGCTCTGTCGGTGGCGGCGTGTCCCCAGGACACAGCTCGTTACCGACAGGGGTGAACAGCCATTGAGCACGGCTGTTTACCAAGTGATCGGCTGTGATGAAGTCATGGCTCATCACAAAGTGGTACTTACCCCATTTACACAGCGCATACGTGCAATCGGGAAAGCGCTGCGCGTGTAGGTCGGTGGCGGCGTGTTCCCGGGAACACTGTCTGCCACCAACAGTCAAAAACAGCCATTGACCAGCGGCTGTTACCATGTGATTGGCTGTGATCCATTCACAGCCGATCACAAATGTAAACGCAGAGAGGTAACTAGCTGTTACCAGCTTGTCTCTCCTCACACACCGTTTCCAGTGTGAGGAGAGGAGAGCCTGGATCAGTGACTTACCGATCTGTGTCTGTATTGTACAAGCACCTGCCACATCACCACTGCCCCCCCCCCATTGCACCTGTCACCCAACAGTCACCACATCTGCCCCAATAAAGTGCACCTGTCATCAGTGACATTTAGTGCACCCGTCACCCGTCAGTGACCACCGCCTGTCACCTATCAGTGACCACCGCCTGTCACCCATCAGCGCCCGTTACCCATCAGTGACCACCGCCTGTCACCCGTCACCCATCAGTGACCACTGCCTGTCACCTGTCAACCAGTGACCACCGCCTGTCACTCATCACCCAGTGACCACCGCCTGTCACCCGTCACCCATCAGTGACCACTGCCTGTCACCCATCAGCGATCACTGCCTGTCGCCCAACAATGACCACCACCTGTCACCCGTCACTCATCAGTGACCACTGCCAGACACCCATCACACATCAGTGACCACCGCCTGTCACCCATCAGTGACCACCACTTGTTATCCGTCACCCATCAGTGACCACCACCTGTCATCCGTCACCCATCCGTGATCACCACCTGTCACCCGTCACCCATCAGTGACCACCACCAGTCACCCATCAGTGACCACCACCAGTTACCCATCACCCATCATTGACCACCACCTATCACCCATCAGTGACCACCGCCAGACACCTGTCACCCATCAGTGACCACCACCAAGCACCCGTCACCCATCAGTGACCACCACTTGTCACCCGTCACCCATCAGTAACCACCACCTGTCACCCATCAGTGATCACTGTCAGACACCTGTCACCCATCAATGACCCCTGCCTGTCACCCATCAGTGACCATTGCCAATCACCCATCAGTGACATCATCACCCATCAGTGAAAGTCACCTGCCATCCATAGCACAGCCCATCAGTGACCGTCACCTGCCACCCGTCGCACAGTCCATCAGCTACCGTCACTTGCCACCTATCGCACAGCCATGAGAGCAACGGGGAGCTCTCATCAGAATCTGATACCTATTCTGATTCCGAAACAGATTCTGCAATTGGCAGCAGCGGATCAGAAAATTAATCGGAGGAAGAATGGGTTCCTCCTCCTAAAAGGGCACGGCATTCTGGAAACCAGGCAACTGCCAGTAACCAGGATCACATTGCCAGGCCAAGTATCAGCACTGCCGCTAGCAACCAGTATCACATTCCGAGGCCCAGTACCTGCGATGCCGCCAACAATAGGCCCCGGGAACAAATGCCCAGTACCAGCGCTGCCACATCACATCCCCCAAGAGCCAGGGCTGCTACACACCTCCCAGATGGTCTTGCCAACCCAACATGGTTGCTTTCCAGCTCAGGAGCAGCAAGAATTCCCCCTTTCACTGCACAGCCAGGTGTGTAGGTCAATGTCCAAAATTTCAGAGAAATTAATTTTTTTCTCTATTTTTGCCCGGCACTTTTCTTCAGCTTATCATGGATGGACCAGACCAATTTATATGCCTAGCAATTTATTTCAAACAACCCCCAATCCTCATATGCCCGTCCATTTGAATGGAGAGATGTGACATTGGAAGGTTTCAAAGTGGAACATTCAAAGTGTTTATGGGCCTCACCATAACCATGGAGATTACAAGAAAAATGAACTAAATGCCTACTGGTCCACTCACCCCATCCAACACATGGCCATTTATTCTTCCGTAATGTCCAGGTCCCGATACCAAATGATAATGCGATTCCTTAATTTCAGCGACAACACTTAGTGCTCTCCCCGTTATCATTCAAATTACGATAAATTAAATAAAATTCGCCCACTCATAAATTTATTTTCCCAACGATTTTCATAACTCTATGTCCCTGAGCAGCATATTTGTGTGGATGAGTCCCTGGTACCCTTTTCAGGCCGGCTTGGAATAAAGCAGTATATTCCTAGCAAAAGGGCAAAATATGGAGTTAAATCATATAAACTTTGTGAGAGAGCCGCGGGATATCTGTATGCATTCCGCATATATGAATGAAGAGATTCCCAGCTTCAGCCCCCTGAGTGCCTGACCTACATGGGCACATCTGGAAAAATTGTATGGGACCTGGTCTATCTACTGCTTAACAAAGGATACCATATATATCTGGACAATTTTTACACCAGTTTGCCCCTTTTCAAGCATTTTTACATTGTTAAAACCATGGCCTGCGGATCCATAAGAAAGAATAGGAAGGGCTTCCCACAATCTATAGTGAACAAGAAATTGTGAAAGGGGGAAAGAGCAACGTTGCGATGCAATGAAGTGCTGGCCTTGAGGTGGAAGGATAACCAAAACGTAGACATGATGTCCACCATCCATGACGACACCACAGTCGAGGTTCAGAGAAGAAGAGGTCCCATTCAAAAGCCAACCTGCGTCCAAGATTACAATCTCTACATGGGGGGGGGGGTGGGTTTCAACGACCAAATGATTCAACAAGAACATAGCACTTTATCTAATTAATTTGGCCATGTATAATTACATAATCTTCAATAAATCCGCAGAAAACCCCGCCACCATCCTAAAATCCATAGAAGAAATTGTCACATCCCTCATTTATCCAGAAAGCCCCCCCAGAAAACCTTCATTCTGATGCGGTTAGCCGACTTCATGAGCGCCACTTCCCAGACAACATTCCCCCGTCTGAAACAGGCCGAAGATGCCAAAAAAGATGCAGAGTATGCAGAAAAAGAGGATTCCGCAGATACCAGCTTCCATTGTCCCCAGTGTCCCTCTGAACCCGGCCTTTGCATTGGTGAATGCTTCAGAGTGTACCACACATCCATGAAATATTAGCCCATATATTACCCAATTTTCATCATCTGTGCTGACCATTTTCCATGCTTCCCCAAATAATCACGCCACTTCCTTCCACATGAACTGACCCTGGCCTATTTTTCGACTATGCTTCTGCCCAACGTTTGGACTGCTTGCACGTGAACTGACCCTGGCCTGTTTTATCAACTACGCTTCTGCCCACTGTTTGGACTGCTTGCACGTGCACTGAACCTGGCCTGTTTTATCAACTACGCCTCTGCCTAACGTTTGGACTGCTTGCACGTGAACTGATCCTGGTCTGTTATCGATTATGCTTTTGCCTACCACTTGGACTGATCTATTGACCTGCTACAGTAGTACACAGGGGTCTCACATATGTGAGGGGCACCAGAATTGTTTTTCCAGATGTAGAAAACAAATTTTTTGTTTAGTCCGGGTTTTGTAATTTCTGTATTAGGGACTGGATGCCCGGAGGCTTCAAAGCGAAGAGTGGGAGAAGCCTCTACCCCTGTGCCCCTATGCACAGGACTTGCCCTCAGCCTGCTGCTGACTTACTGCCATCATGCCTCTGCTTGCTGCATGACCTGACCACACCTCTGCCTGCTACCTGGACTATGGAAGTAATTAGCTGTAGCAAGAGGCAGCATGTTTATGAAGGGCTGGAAAGCTGTACAGTGAGTGACTGCAGGTAACAATGTACCAGGACCAATATTATGGCTGTGCTGGCTGTCTCTGTCTGGACAATTCCTATGGACAAATGATTTGGCTGTTCTGGCAGTGTTCTTGTACTAACTATAGACAATATTCCTGCCTGCTGCCTGGATAACTACTATTGCCGTCGCTAAGCACATCCCTGCCTGCTGCCTGGACCAATGCTCTCCTCGGTGGACACTACTAAAACCACAGGTAATACTTATGTTTTACCCTTTCCTCAATAGAACTTATTTTGGAGTGTAATTCTTGGTATGTTCATGCTATTTGGTGATGTGTGGTTCTCAGGAAATTATATGTGTAATTTATGCTCCTAGAACGCCTGATGGTACTATTTGGATGTTGCTCCTCTGTATGTACCATGGTTGTTTAAAAGCCTTACACATGTGGTATCACCATACTCGGGAGGAGTAGCAGAATGTATTTTGGGGTGTTATTTTTGCTATGTACATGCTATGTGTTGGAAATATCTTATAAATGTGCGACTTTGTGTAAAAAAAAATGTGTTTTCATTTTTTTTCTACATTTTCCAAAAACTTCTGGAAAAAAATAACATGTTCAAAAGACTCATCATTCCTCATATATAATACGTTGGGGTGTTTGCTTTCCAAAATGGGGTCATTTTGTGGGTAATTCCATTGTCCTGGTGCTCCAGGACCTTCAAAAGTGTAATAGGTGGTTGAGAAACGATATGTGCAATTAATCCTCGTAGAACGTCTGAAGGTGCTAGTTCAATGTTGGGCCTCTGTATGTGGCCAGGCTGTGTAAAAGTCTCACACATGTGGTATTGCCATACTCAAGAGGAGTAGCAGAATGTGTTTTGGGTGTCATTTTTGCTATGTACATGCTATGTGTTGGAAATATCTTATAAATGGACAACTTTGTGTAAAAGAAAATGCGTTTTCATTTTTTTTCCACATTTTCCAAAAACTTCTGTAAAAAAATGAACCATTCATAAGACTCATTATGCCTCATATATTATACATTGGGGTGTTTGCTTTCCAAAATGGGGTCATTTTGTGGGCAATTCCATTGTCCTGGTGCTACGGGGCCTTCAAAAATGTGATAGGTCATCAGGACATTAGATGTGTAATTTATGCCCCTAGAATACCTGATGGTGCTCCCTGTATGTTGGGCCTCTGTAGGTGGCCAGGCTGTGAAAAAGTCTCAGACATGTGATATCGCCATACTCAGGAGGAGTAGCAGAATGTGTTTGGGGTGTAGTTGCAAGTATGCATATGCCATGTGAGAGAAATAACGTATTAATATGACAATTTTGTAAAAAAATAAAAATAAAAAAATAATCTTCATTTTGCAAAGAATTGTGGGAAAAAAATACAACTTCAAAGAACTCACCATACAACTTACTAAATACCTTGGAATGTCTACTTTCCAAAAAGGGGTTATTTTGTACTTTCTTGACTTGTTAGTGTCTCAATGATTGGCACCATAGTTTATAGTTTGTAGACTCTATAACTTTCACAAGGACCAAATAATATACATCGATTTGGGTTATTGTTTACCAAAGATATGTAGCAGTATAAATTTTGGCCAAAATTTATGAAGAAATATTAGTAATTTACTAAATTTTTTGACAGAAACAAAGAAAAATGCATTTTTTCACAAAATGTTTAGTCATATTTTATTTATAGCACACAAAATAAAAAACCCACTAGTGATTAAATACCACCAAAAAAAAAGCTCTATTTGTGTGAAAAAAGGAGGCAAATTAAAAAAAACGCAAAATAAAAACAGAGTTTTAGTTGCACACATTTGCAAATATATGTGGAAGCCACAGTGGGTAAATGCCCAATTCTGTGGAGAAGAACATACACTCTTCATGACTGACGAAAGCCAGTACTGAATTTGTTTTGTCTGTTTTCTGGTTAAATAAAGCATTTCAAAATGGCTGTCTGCCCATTATTTTAGCCTGTGCACTGCTCTCAAACACAAACATGTCACTAATCTAATGGTACCTGTGGAATAATGTTGAGGTCTACAGAGGTACAAAGTGGGTTGCTTACTGTATGATTCCAGTGCCATGATTATGGAAATATTTAAAATAGAACTGGTCCAAGGTTGCTTGCTGTTACTGGTAAATGTAAAGCCTCGTACACACGGGAAGACGATCGTACATACGATCGTCGCAAATCATATGTTGCATAATGTAACTTGCATACTGACTGCACTACACAATCGTACGAGCACAGAAGAACGTTCAGGTGCATGTAATTAGCATCCGGCCGTTCCTGACTTTGGAGCTGCTCTGTACACACGATACAACGGTTGTATGAGCGCTTGTTGGTACGACCAAGTTTTCTAGTCTGCTCATACAACTCCCTTGTACGACCGTCGCATGTTCGACTGTTCTAATCGCGCACACGAACGATCGATATCGCATACAACGGTCGTTAGTACGACCTGTTGTATACGATCGTAGTCCCGTGTGTACAAGGCTTAAGTGTGAAGAAAAAGATGTAAAATCGCACACGTTGTTTCAGTTTCACCTCTGGTAGCTTTTGAAACTGTCACACTTGTTAGGCACCCAACTTGCAGTTGTTGGAAGCTGGTATGCTCTTGTCTTACCATACCAATCATACTTTGCCGGATATGCTAAAAGAACCTGCACACCACTTAATATTGTTTGTGAAATAATAAGTGTAAGGCGACATTCTGGTATGGTGTAAACATTCATTTTAGGACTGAAACATGCTTTTGCACTGTGCTGTGTTTCATTGCAGTAATGTGTATTACCCCAATGCACCTTTTGACATACATTAAAGTGTTACTAAACCCACAACAGTAAAATCGGTCTATATATGCAGAATAGCATGCTTGCTATACTCACTGTGTAACTTAAGGGGTTAATCCTCTGTATTGTGTAAAAAGGCTGTTTGATCTTGTATGACCAGATACTTCCTTCTTGCCCTGTCTACTATATTAGACTATACTATATACTATACTATACTATACTATACGCAGGCAGGGTGGAAAGGTTGCACATGCTCTGTTCGATCTTCCTGTTTCACATGGACACAGACTGCAGTGCATTTCTAGGGGCAGTGATTGTTTATTTGTGAACTGAGCATGTCATTGGCAAAGCACCAATCAGCTCTGGCCAGATTGTGGGTGAAGGGTCACTGAAGCAAAGGAAGTTACATCATCAGAGAGTGAAATCTTCTCCTATATGAACACTGTGGAAGCCCTGGCTCTTTGCAGTTTATCACCTGACTGCAATATACAGATGAAAAAAAGGTAAATAGCAGCAGTATTTTGACATAAAAAGAAGATTTAGAAGCTGCGTGCACTGTTGGGGGGGGTATTGGATGAATTGTTTTTATATTGCTGGGTTTTGTAACACTTTAAGTGCCTTAGCAAAATGCTGTGCCTCTTCATTTGGTGCACAGGGACCCCAAGGCAAACAGCTTAATGCACATTATTACATTACCTTGTGCTGTGGTTTGAGACATTGGTAAAAAATGTTGCATGTCTGTTTTTTGTGCTTGTAATTGTGCATTGTCAGCCAATTCAAAATAAATAGGCTGCCTTAACACAATGCACCATAACACTGGACACAATGCACATTGAAGTGCAATCACGTCACACACAGCACACAATAATGCCAAAATGCAAATTGGTCCTTAAAAGATAAGTTCAAGGATTAAAAAAAATAAACAATCATATTCACCTAGGTGGGTGCAACATCGGTCCCCCGTTGCCTCTAAGACCGAGAACCGAGCAATCAAAGACTTCCGATCACTTAGTTCTCAGTCAGTCACCGGTTCTCTGCTCTGCTCCTCCATTGCTCACTGGAGAACCGGGCTGTACAGGAGGTTGAAGCGGTTGGGTCAGGTTCTCAGCCGCTCGCTGAGAGGCTGAGGCAGCAGTCGGTTAAGGCATCTGTCACGCACCTGGTGGTGGAGTCTGTCTTATGCAGGAAGCAACCGCTCTTGCGGCCCTGGTTCGAGGGTCCCCGGTAGAGCAGACAGGGAGCCCAGGAGCTCAGGGGGGCACGAGGGCTGGACAGGATCCCTGGTGGTGGTATGGATGGTCCAGTGAGGCTCGTGCAGATGGTGGATGGTCGTACAGGCCGGGTCGGTAACAGGCGGGCAATGCGGTACAAAGGGTTCAGGCAGAAGGGTCGTCAGATGCAAGCAGGGTCATCAACAGGCTGGCAGCGAAGTACAAGGGATTAGGCAGAAGAGTGGTCGTAGGCAAGCTGGGGGTTGGTGCAGGCAGAGATCAACAAAGTCAAGGTCAAGCCGGGTCGCAGGATCAGGTAAACAGGAAATCAGATTGCTCAGGAACACTCATCACACACTGTAGAACGGACAGCACTTAATGCAGGAAGCACACTATTTAAATAGGGCTCCCCAGCCCCGCCTCCTCCGGAAGCGCGAGGAAACAACAATCAATTGCAACCAAACCCCCAGCACAGTCTTCTAACATTGCCCCCCCCAAGGGGCAGCCTCCGGATGCCCAAATGGACACTTCTTTCTTGTCGGTTCCTTTTGAAGGTTTGAATCAGCTTCTCCGCATGAACATTTGCTTCTGGCTCCCAGGAATTTTCCTCAGAGCCGTAACCTTTCCATTTAACAAGATACTGGGTGGAACCGCCTCTTTTCCGGCAGTGCATGATGGCCTCTACCTCGTACTCCTCCTCTCCATTTACCAACACTGGTTCAGGCGGGTCCGAACTTCATCCCGGAAAGGGATCTGGAGCCGCTGGTTTCAAAAGGGGAAAACCGGGTGGATGCGCAATGAAGAGAGCAAATCAAGTTCAAACGCTACCCTGTTAATTTTCCTTTTAATGGGAAAAGGCCCAATGAACCTTGACCCCAACTTCTTAGACGGGTAGGCTAGTTTCAAATTCCGAGTGGAAAGCCATACTTGATGGCCAGGTTGCAGGTCTAGTTCCTCTCAGATTCTCTTGTCAAAGGCCTCTTTATTCGCTTCCTGAGTCCTGCATAGGATGTCCTGTAGAAGCTTGTTATTGCTCTCAAAAAAGTCTGTTGCCCTTTGAGCTGCTGGGACTGTGTTCTCCAAGGATTGGGCAGGAAGAAAGGTAGGGTGGAACCCATAATTAGCCCAAAATGGAGACTGTTTGGTGGCCGAGTGGATAGTGTTGTTAAACGCAAACTCGGCCAAAGGTAACAGAGAAACCCAGTCATCCTGGGAGAAGGAGGAAAAACATTGGATGTACTGCTCCAGAGTCTGGTTTGTCCTCTCCGTTTGTACATTAGTCTGGGGATGGTATGCAGAGAAGAATGATAGTTTGATTCCTGGGGAGGAGCACAGGGCTCTCCAGAACCTGGAGGTGAATTGGACTCCTCGGTCCAAGACAATATTGATGGGGACTCCATGGAGTCGGACTACTTACTTGATGAAAGTCTCTGCTGTTTCAGCAGCCATAGGTGTGCCCCTCATGGGCAGAAAATGTGACATTTTTGTCATGCGGTCAAGGACCACAAATACCATAGAAAACCCCTGGGAAGGGGGCAATTCCACAATAAAGTCCATGGCAATTTGGGACCATGGGCGCTCAGGTACCGGTAGTGGGTTCAGAAGATCCCAGGCTTTGGCCTTGTCAGACTTATTGTGGGCACAGACCGAGCAGGTGCTGACATAGCTTTTGCAGTCCTCGTCAGGTTTTGGCCACCAGAAGGTGCGGGAGAGCAGTTCCATTGTCTTGCGTGCCCCAAAATGGCCAGCCAACTTGTGGTCGTGGCAAAGTCCTAAAATGGCCACTCACTGACCTCCTGGTACAAAAAGCCTGTTACCACACCACCAAAGACCATTCCTTGCCTGTAATCTGGAATCTGAAGGACCGGAGGAGCTTGCCAGGGAGCATCTCATCTGCGAGAGCAGGTCCTCCTGGGTGAGCAGAAAGTTCCGTGAGGGCAAATTGTGTCAGGTGGTGTGGCATCTCTGGGCCCGCTGAACATCCGAGAAAGAGCGTCCGGTTTGATGTTTTTTGACCCTGGCCTTCAGGTGGGATGAAACTGAAATCTGGAGAAGAATAGAGTCCAACGGGCTTGTCGTGGTCTCAATCTCTTTGCCGTTTTCAAGTATTTCAGATTCTTGTGGTCAGTGTATATGAGTATGGGATGCGTGACTCCCTCAAGAAGGTACCGCCACTCTTCCAGGGCTGACTTGATGGCCAGGAGTTCTCTGTCGCCTACGTCATAATTCCTTTCCGGGGCAGACAGTTTACGAGAAAAAAAAAGCCACCGGATGAAGCAAGGCCTTGAAGCCTTGTCTTTGTGAAAGGATGGCCCCTACTGCAATCTCAGATGCGTCCACTTCCAGGACATAAGGCAGGGCAGGATTAGGGTGCTTGAGAATAGGGGGAGAAGTGAACAATTCCTTCAGAGTCTTGAACGCTGCCTGTGCTTCCGGAGACCAGTGGTAGCGGACATTCTGTTTTTTAAGCTGGGTGATTGGGGCAATAATGGCAGACAACCACTTGATGAAGCGTCTATAAAGATTGGCAAAGCCCACAAAATGTTGGGCCCCTTTCCTGTCAGATGGTGCCGGCCAGTTCAGGATAGTGGAGACCTTTTGTGGGTCCAAATTGATGCCCGTTACTGATATGACTAGTCCGAGGAAATGGATACTGGAATGTTCGAAGGAGCATTTCTCCGCTTTGGCATATAGCCCGTGTTGTCGCAGACGAGCCAAGACTGAGGAGACATGTTTGCGATGTTCCTCAAGGGAGGAGGAGAAAACCAAGATGTCGTCCAAGTAAATGATGACGAATAAGTCCAAATAATCCTGGAAGATATAATTTACGAAGTGCTGAAAGGTGGAGGTCACGTTGCACAACCCGAAGGGCATAACCAAGTACTCGTAATGCCCGAATCGAGTGCGGAAAGCGGTTTTCCATTCATCGCCTTCGCGGATTCGGACCAAGTTATAAGCTCCTCGGAGATCCAATTTGGTAAAGACAACAGCGGAGCCCAACCTCTGGAACAGTTCTGGAACCAGGGGCAGAGGATAGCGATTCTTAGCTGTAATCCTGTTTAACTCCCTATAGTCTATGCAAGGTCTCAAAGTCCGGTCCTTCTTTTCGACAAAGAAGATACCCGCCCCCCGCAGGGGATGTAGAGGGCCTGATGAAACCCTTATCCAAATTATCATCCAGGTAGGCCTTGAGGGTCACCACCTCTGGTTCAGATAGGGGGTAGATCCTCCCAAAGGGTACTTCGGCTCTGGGCAGGAGCTCGATAGGGCAGTCATACGGCCTGTGAGGTGGTAGTTGCTCCGCCCCCTTCTTGTTAAAAACATCCAGGTAGCCATGATAGGCTGCGGGCACAGCTAGCCGGACATCAGGGTCAGGATCCGGGTTCAGGCTGAGCAGACTAAGAGTAGCGTCCTTGGGCCACGGGAGGCAGCATTGGCAACAGTATTTGGACCGAAAGGTTACAGTCCAGGTGGTCCAATTGATGTCGGAGTCATGCGCCCGGAGCCAGGGCAGGCCCAAGATGACGGGGAACAAGGGGGATGCTATGGAGTCCAGGTGAAGCAACTCCTGATGGCCGTCAGCTGTGGTGGCAAGGAGAGGAGCGGTCTCGTGGGTGACGGTACCGGAGATCCATCCGCCAGGCAGATGGTCATCTGGTGAATCTTGGGTATGAGTGGAATGTGGTGTGCAGCTGCGTAGTCCTTATCCGTGAAGCAACTGCATGCCCCTGAATCAATAATTGCCGAGACCTGGATAGTCTCTCTGGGAAGCTGCAGAGAAAGGGAGATGACAAAGTGAGAGACCAGACTGGATGGGTTAGACATTCCTGCTGAAGAACCCAGCGGGCACTTACCGCGCTTGGCAGGGCAGGATCTCACTACATGTCCTGGTTCCCCACAATACAAACACGGGTTCAAGACGAACCTCCGTTGCCTCTCTTCGGGAGTTAGAGAAGGGCGCAGGAGTCCTATCTGCATGGGCTCAGGTTGATCCATGGGAGAGGAGGAGGAGGTCACTGGCGGACAGGAAGCTGGGCTTGGTTATCTAAGAACACGGGGTAGCATCCAGGCGGGCTGCAAGGGACCCGAGATTCTTTCGGCGTGGCGTTCCCGGAGTCGCCGGTCAATCTGGATCGCCAGGTCGATGAGGGTGCTCAGGGTGTTGGGCACCCCTACACGGGCTAACTCGTCCATGAGCGACTCTGACAGACCCAGGCAGAACTGGTAGCTGAGTGCCACATCGTTCCAGGCTGTGTCTGCACTCCACCTCCGGAACTCCGCCACATAGTCCTTCACGGACTGACAACCCTGCTGGAGGGTGTGCAATGTGGCTTTTGCTGTGGCAGCCTGGTGAGGGTCCTCGTAAAGCTGCGACATGGCTTGGAAGAAGGCAGCTACAGAGGCGACCTCCGGGGGCTCTCTGCTCCCAGATTCTGTGGGCCCAAGACTGGGGCTCCTCCTGCAGGAGGGAGATGACTAAACCCAACTTTGTGGCCTCCAGTGAAAAAGTGCGTGGCCGGAGACCGAAGTACAGTTCACAAGCATTCCTGAAAGCTCTAAACTTACGTCGGTCCCCTGCAAAATTGTCTGGTAAAGGGACTTTAGGCTCTGATGGCAGGGCTACAATGGTACGTCCTGCGGACTGACTAGTCCCAGAAGCTGCAGGCGCAGAAAGTTCCTGGACCCATTCTTCCAGCCGGGTATAGCCTTCTTGCAGGCTTTGGACTGCCCGTGTAAGGCCGGCCAGATGGACACAAAGTTCCTCCATAGCAGAGGGTGCTCCCTGCGCAGACTCAGACATGGCTGTCCATTGCTGTCACGCACCTGGTGGTGGAGTCTGTCTTATGCAGGAAGCAACCGCTCTTGCGGGCCCTGGTTCTAGGGTCCCCGGTAAAGCAGACAGGGAGTCCAGGGGCTCAGGGGGGC
Organism: Glandirana rugosa; assembly: GCA_018402905.1. Classification (NCBI taxonomy): domain Eukaryota; kingdom Metazoa; phylum Chordata; class Amphibia; order Anura; family Ranidae; genus Glandirana; species Glandirana rugosa. Next base: position 206,512 of record BLSH010440386.1, read on the forward strand.
ATGAGGGCTGGACAGGATCCCTGGTGGTGGTATGGGTGGTCCAGTGAGGCTCATGCAGATGGTGGATGGTCGTACAGGCCGGGTCGGTAATAGGCGGGCAATGCGGTACAAAGGGTTCAGGCAGAAGGGTCGTCAGATGCAGGCAGGGTCGTCAACAGGCTGGCAGCGAAGTACAAGGGATCAGGCAGAAGAGTGGTCGTAGGCAAGCTGGAGGTCGGTGCAGGCAGAGATCAACAAGGTCAAGGTCAAGCCGGGTTGCAGAATCAGGTAAACAGGAAATCAGATTGCTCAGGAACACTCACACGCTGTAGAACGGACAGCACTTGATGCAGGAAGCACACTGTTTAAATAGGGTTGCCTGGCAACGCCTCCTCCGGGAGCGCGAGGAAACAACAATCAAATGCAACCACATCCTCAGCACAGTCTTCTAACAGCATCTAAGTGGATCCCGACATTAAAGTCAGGATCGCTCCAGAGCCTGGACCAGCTGAGTAACATCAACCAACAGTGGATTTTAGCCCACTAATGGCTGAATAAGGGTCACAGAAGTGCAGAACTAAATCCACTCCTGTGACACACAGGAGAAGTAGGGCCTAAAGAGCTTTGGACCTATTTCTCCTTTAAGCCTAATACCAGAAGTTATTTAACGACTAACTGCTCTATATTGTAGTAATTGAAACCTAATATATTAACACATAAGCTTGAAGGAAGTGGCCTACAATCACTGGACCCAAATAGATAAACTATGGCTAGCCCCAATCCATCCAAACAACCTACTGTGGAATAATTATGCAGATGTACCTTCCTCCTCTCTGCTGCATACTATGGCCCTGCTGTGTAACATTTGGCGGCAGTTAAGGCACACTCATTCCCTCCAATCTGAAGCCTCCTTATCGACAACTTTCCTCTACAACCCTAAACTGCCGGACAGCCTCACTTACCACATGATCTCTCCCTGGTTACAGAGGCACCTCTTCCATTATGGTCATCTAGTGAACCCAGTGACAAGAGTGCTGCTCTCTTTTGAAGATCTTAGGGAAAAACATGACTTGCCCCTTTTTTTTATCTCCAAATTCAGCACTATGCTCTAACCTTCTCACTCAATCTTAAATTCTCCAAATTGTCACCATTTAAATATGTAATTCTCTCTGGCCCCTCACAGAAGGGTTTTACTTCAGATATATATAAACTTTTAAACTCATACAATACGGATTCTCAAGGTAAACATAGCTGCATGCTTAAATGGGAGCAAGCTCTTGGATAAGAAGCTCTTTTACTCAGCAATGACAAGCTATATGGCCCCAAGCTGCTAAAACCTCTATCTGTACCCTCTACAAGGAAAATACTTACCAGGTATTATTCTTCTGACCCCCTCACGCCTGCATGCTAAATATCCATCAGCCTTGGCTTGCTGTTGGAGATGCATATTTACTGGCAATGGTCGCCCCTGCAGTCCAAGGTCTCCTTCATTGGTTATTCGAGGTTGATATTCCTTTACATCCAAAAATCTATCTTTTGGGACTACTCCCTCCTAAATTGCCAGGCTTAGCAAGAAAATTTACACATTTTAACGGCGGCCAGATGCTTGATAGCCCTTCAATGGAAGAGACAAACACCACTGGCACCAACTGATTTATATGCTAGGATTAAGGATGAGGTGATGATGTAGTCCTTGACGGTACGTTTAGCTGACAAGGTTGATCGTCACTGTGCGATATGGAAACCCTGGCACCTACAGGAAGACCACCATGAGACCCTCTGGCCTTTATTCTGCCTAGAATGTCGACTCTCTCCAGATCCAGGAATAGCGAACCTTGTCTGTATACCCTTTTTCCTTTCCCTCTTCTCGTTTATTCTTCCTTTCACCTTTTCTTTTCTACGAACCTAACAAGCACCCGTTTTACTTCCTCAGGTTTGAAATCACTGGCATAGCTATCTCAAGAACCCATAGTATTGATTCTATGCTACTGATTCACCTGGCTCCCCAGTAGTGAGTGAATTACTGGGTTAAAGAACTAAGTAGCAATTTTTGGGGTTTTACGCCAAACCTACGAAAACTGTTATGAGTAGACTCTATGGCGGTTCACAATTGTAGGTTTGTAGGTTTTCCAGTGATTGTTATTCTTTTCTATATATATTTTTGTATTAAAAAAATATTAAACTTTAATAAAAATGAACAACTATAAAAAAAAAAAGCTTGTAGGAAGTGGAGAATTTATACTAGGCCCGAGCAAATTGAGTGTTTTCTCTTCCCCGAAATTTAATCAAAATGTGCTGGTATTTTTCACCATTGTGGCAAAAGGAATTGAAAACAATTCAGAATGTGAAATGAAGGAGATTTTTAAGGGGACATTAGTTAATAGTCTCCTTAGAGCCACAAAAGTTACTTTCAACTATCCTAACCCCGTTCTCATGCCAACAAACAGCCCCTCATTAGCCTCACTATTTTATGTTATTTTTTTAACAGAAAGAAAAAAACATTTTTAACCAGTTCCCGACCGCGCCGTGTTTTCACGGCGGCAGTCAGGATGCTGAGCGCGAATCGCCGTAAATAGACGGCGATCTGCAATCAGCCACTAGGGGGGGCGCGCGCACCCGCCGCACTCCTGAGGAGTGTGCCCGCGGCTCGGGTGGACCCGATGTCCGCCGGCGAGCCGCGATGAGCGGCCACAGGGAAAGAACGGGGAACCGCCGATGTAAACACGGCGGTTCCCCGCTCTGTTAGTAGGGGCATAAGAGATCTACTGATCCCTGTCACTGGGATCAGTTAGATCTCTCATGCCCATGGTAGCCCAACCCCCCCACAGTAAGAACACACCCAGGGAACACAGTTAACCCCTAGATCTCCCCCTGCAGGTTAACCCCTTCACTGCCAATGACATTTATACTGTAATCAGTGGACATTTAAATTTCTGATCGCTGAATTAATGTCATTGGTCCCAAAAAAGTGTCAAAAATGTCCGAAATGTCCGCTGAAATATCGCAGTACTGCTAAAAATCGCAGATCGCCGCCATTACTAGTAAAAAATAAAAAAAAAAATAAAAACTTCAGAAATGAATTCTCACCATCCGTAAACGCGGCCACTTTTGCACAAACCAATCAATAAACGCCGATTGCGATTTTTTTTATCACAAATATGAGGAATTATATAAATCGGCCAAAAACGGTGAAAAAATGGAAAATTGAATATCAAATACTTACCGTAATTTTCCTTTCCTGATGGACTCCATGGCAGCATACGTTTGGGTTAGCCCCGCCTCCACTCCTCCCCTATAGGACCCCACTCCCATAAATTATTGCTCCGAGCCAGAGGCCGTGTTCCGTAACTAGCCTCCTCAAGACATTGGGGTGGGACTCCTGCTGCCATGGAGTCCATCAGGAAAGGAAAATTACGGTAAGTATTTGATATTCAATTTTCCATTTTCCTGACAGACTCCATGGCAGCATACGTTTGGGAATTAACTCGCTAAATACCCAATGGGCGGGCAATGTTATCCCAAAGGCTTTAATTTGTATCGTCACGACAAGACCTGCAAGCCAAAATAACCAGAGGATAAAGAAGCAGACTCTACACGACAATGAGCCATAAACGTATTGATTGAGGACCACAAGGATGCCCTACAGACTACTTGGGAATCACATGCTGTGAATCTGCCCAAGATGTAAACCCCTGCTTGGTCATACGAGCAGACAGTACCTCCAAAGCAGCCAAGCCCCCTGGCTCTCTGAGCCTTCTGGATGGCCTAGGCAATCCGTGCCACAATCAACCTAGATGAGGCACATTCCTCTGTCCTTTCTGGCAATAGAATTAACAGGCGCTCTGAAAAAATGAAGAAAGTTGTAGCTTTGTAGATATGAAAAGACTATCGTACCCTTAAAGTGGTTGTATACTCTCCTATGTTTTCAGCTAAGGAAGCTGACATCTTAGCCGCTGCCTGATCTGCAACCGCCATGATGCTATGCATGCGATTCATCACGACACCACCCACTGCATGGTCTGCCAGTCTGGCTGAGAGCACAATCAAGGAGACAGCTAGCATTTCCGGCATGCCGGGAATATTAACTCTTTTTGACACGATCAAATTAATGGGTAGACAACCGCTTAAGAATTGAATCAAGCATAGAAACAGCACCATTCAACTGTAAAAAATGATAAGGAAAGTTCTGTTACCAATGAACCAATCTGAGGCTTTTTATGCCGACGTGATAGCCAGGAAAAAAGGCCCAAATTGAGAGAGAGACTTAAACGGAAACAGCCCTAGAACACTCCAATTCCCGAGAAGGAGTTGACAACAAAAGGGAGACTCCATTTGGAAAACCTCCGCTACTTCGAGGACTGAGCCTAGCTGCTCCCCTGAAGGATTGTTGGACAGGAAAGACGCCTAGACCTGGGTACACCTGTGAAGGCCAATAAAGCGGACACCTGAATTCCGAGGGAACTGACCGATAGCCTAAATCCGACTGGAGGAAGCCTAGAACATTTAGAACTTCTAGATCACTACATGATCTGTCAGCAGCAGACATGTATTAGAGTAAACGTTGACCAAATTCTTCCGTAAACTCTGTTTGCACTCATTCTGCTTGTATTCAAGAGTATTCAACCATGATGGACATGGAAGTAGAATTGCACCCCGTGACAGAAGGTCTGGCCTGAGGATAAGGTGCACTGGGTTTCGGAAGCTCTCAAATGCCTTCTTAAACCAGTTGCAAATGAGATTATGTACAGACGACGACTGTCTAGTACATCACTAGATCTTCAAGATTTACAAGATCCGAAGGAGGTCAGCCTAAATCCGATAGCCAGTCAAGGGAGCCTTAAGTCCACAGGCGAAATAACCGGAAGTGTCCACATGGGTCCAGATCCGCAGAAAGGACAGGTTGTTAGGAAGTCCCCTCGTCGATCCGAGTCAGGAGCTTCATCGCCTCCAAAAGGTTTACCTCAGAGGGAAAACAACAGTTGAGG
>BLSH010440386.1:213921-225201 GCA_018402905.1 Glandirana rugosa
TAGGTTTTTTTTTTTTATATTTTTTTGTAAAAAAAGTGGCAAAAACCGGCTAAATATATTAAGGAGTATAAACACTATTTTTTTTAGCGTTAGCCGCAAATAACTAACCAAACACGTTTTCACCGGCGCAAATGCCTATCACTCTTAAGTAAAGACCCACCCAGGGAACACAGCTAACCCCTAGATCTCCCCCTGCAGGTTAACCCCTTCACTGCCAATGACATTTATACAGTAATCAGTGGACATTTAAATTTCTGATCGCTGAATAAATGTCATTGGTCCCAAAAAAGTGTCAAAAATGTCCGACATGTCCGCTGAAATATCGCAGTACTGCTAAAAATCGCAGATCGCCGCCATTACTAGTAAAAAATAAAAAAAAATAAAAACCCCAGAAATGAATTCTCACTATCCGTAAACGCGGCCACTTTTGCACAAACCAATCAATAAACGCCGATTGCGATTTTTTTTATCACAAATATGAGGAATTATATAAATCGGCCAAAAACGGTGAAAAAAATGTTTTTTTATATTTTTTTTTTTTGGATTTGAATTTTAGCAAAGAGTAAGAAATTTGGGTTTTTTTGCAAAATGGTCACTCTTCTTTTGTTTATAGCGGCGAACAGAAATGACGCAGAGGCAATCCAATACCACCAAAAGAAAGCTCTATTTGTGGGAAAAAAAGGACGCAAATTTTGTTTGGGTGCAATGTAGCACGACCGTGCAATTGTCAGTTAAAGCGGCGCAGCGCCGAATCGCAAAAAGTGCTCTGGTCCTAAAGCTGGAAAACCTTCCGGTTGGTAAGTGGTTAAAGCAACAGTACATAAAAAAACACCAATTAAACTAAAAATTAAAACAGCGCAAATGCAAAAAGACACTAAATGAAGTAAACTAAACTACCTGAACCCCCCCCCCCCCAACAAATACAAACCCCACACCCTCTGTAACTGCTCAGCCAAATCACCCCATTAACCCTTACTTATTATTTTATTATATCTCTTTATTTCAAATAGTACAGGAAAGTGAGTACCATTTGCCAGCAGACACACTAATGAACAATGTGGGGTATGACAGTTGACTCACACTTGCGTGTCATTACTCACTAACAGCACATCAAAAGGCCTAATAGGAAATGCATAAATCACTTACCAACAGTTGGTGTGTTCAGGTTTTAACACATTGACTTGATAGAAGTAGAACATGTGTGCTTGATCCATGTTGACATATTATATTTTGTGAATGTATAATTTTTAGCAGTTACTTACAACACGGGTTTATTGCCACAGTAAAGTGAATCTTTGAAGCAAGCTTCATTATTTGCAGTTTGAGCCGCAGTTCAGGCAGTATAGAACAAATAGTACACTAAGCACTTTTACAACATGTTCCGAACACTTCTTATGATGACACAGTACTGGGCCAAGAAGAATTTTGACAGTGCAAAAGAGCTATTTGCTTTTTAAAACTTGTTCCATTCCTGATGCTTGAAAACCTTAGACAGATCTTAAGTCTTTGGCATACTTTATTTTAGCAACAGACTACTGCCTACCAGAGTAATTTCAAATTCTCTTATTTCTTCTCTTAAGGTATTAACCTCTACAACCTCTGTTAAAAGGCTATTTCTTCCTACCTGTAAAATACTTTTTCAGTACATTTATCTAGAACCTACTAACAGCCAGCTTCAATGTGACCTCTTGTTCTCACACTTCTTATATGTGAAATACTGAGTGGTTCCACTATTACCTTCTTCAAAAATTTTTAATATAACCACTTTCCTCTACAGAATTTGATCTATTAAAGTCATGCAAACACCCTGCCCTATTTGTGATATGAGCTGAGTATGTTTTCAGTAGATCTCCTTTACTTTGTCAAATATATCAAAGTCATTATGGACCTTTTCGGGGGTTTTTTCAGCAAGTTTGTTCCTGAACTTTCACAATTCTTTGTTTTTATTTTTGTTTTTAGGCAATAAAGTGCCTCTATTGCGGATCTCAAATACAGAACAGTAATGCTATGGATTTATGTATACATACATACATACCTATATATATTTATTTTATAGGATGCCAGGGATGGGTCCCGGTCCGCCGATATATTTCCCTACTATTTGTGTTGTGGTCCCTTTAAGGGAGAATGCATGAGACATTTTTAGTACTCAGGGGTTCTTACCTATGTAAGGTAGCCCAGTAGAACAAAAGAGGACTGATTTCATTACTCTCTGAATTGGTCCTCATTTGTGAACCAGAATTTGGTGGTTTTGGAGAGACTTTGGGTGGAAAAGACCTTCCAAACGCTCAATACAGGGACTTTGATCCCGAGAGGGGTAACACCCAGACGGAAACCCTAAACCTAAGTCTAAGACCAGTATACTGGTGGTGAGCCATTTGTTTTGGTCTTAGTGATACCAAGGACCATTTGCCTTGAAGTTTGCTGAAGAAAACTGGCTTACTTGTTTTTGAGAGGCCAATAGACTTTTACAAGTGGCTGGCTGGTGTTCTCACACATATATACACTGTTAAAAAAAAATGTGAAAACACATCAGATCTCAATGGAAAAAATATCATGCTGGATATCTATACTGATAAGGACTGGGTAATGTGTTAGGAACAAAAGGATGCCACATTATTTGATGGAAATTAAAATTCTCAACCTACAGAGGGCTGAATTGAAAGACACCCCAAAAAGTGAAAAAAAATGATGCAGCAGGCTAGTCTATTTTGCTAAAATTTCACTGCAGCAACTCAACATGGTACTCAGTAGTTTGAATACCCCCCACATGCTTGTATGCATGCCTGACAGCATCGGGGCATGCTCCTAATGAGATGATGGATAGTGTTCTGGACCAGATCTGGACCACGACATCACTGAGCTCCTGAACAGACTGAGGTGCAACTGGCTGCATTGGATGGACCAAAACATAATGTCCCAGAGGTGTTCTATTGGATTTAGGTCAGGCGAGCGTGGGGGCCATTCAATGGTATCAATTCCTTCATCCTCCAGGAACTGGAGGCCACATGAGTCCAGGCATTGTCGTGCACCAGGACCCACTGCACCAGCATAGGGTCTGACCATTGGTCTGAGGATTTCATCCTGATACCTAATGGCAGTCAGGGTGTCATTGTCTAGCCTGTAGAGGTCTGTGCGTCCCTCCATGGATAGGCCTCCTAAGACCATCACTGACCCACCACCAAACTGGTCAAGCTGAATGATGTTACATGCAGCATAACATTCTCCACGGCTTCTCCAGACCCTTTTACATCTGCCACATGTGCTCAGGGTGAGCCTGCTCTCAGCTTTGAAAAGCACAGGGCGCCAGTGGCAGACCTGCCAATTCTGGTGCTCAGTGACATATGCCAATGGAGCTCTGCGGTGCAGTGCAGTGAGTACAGGTCCCAAGAGGATGTCGGGGCCTCAGGCCACCCTCACGAAGTCTGATTCTGATTGTTTGGTCAGAGACATTCACACCAGTGGCCTGCTGGAGGTCATTTTGTAAGATTCTGGCAGTGCTCATCCTGTTCCTCCTTGCACTAAGGAGCAGATACCGGTCCTGCTGATAGGTTAAGGACCTTCTGCAGCCCTGTCCAGCTCTCTTAGAGTAACTGCCTGTCTCCTGGAACCCCCTTCATGTTCTTGAGACTGTGCTGGGAGACACAGCAAATCGTCTGGCAATGGCATATATTGATGTGCCATCCTGGAGGAGTTGGAGCAGAATTGGCAGGTCCAGGTATTGCCTCATGCAATACCTAGTGACACTGACCCTAGCCAAATGAAAAACTAGTGAAAAACAGTCAAAAGATGAGTAGGGAAAAAAAATCTGTAAAAACCATTCCTGTTTTGTAGGTCGTCTCATTGTTGCCCATCTAGTGCAACTGCAGTTAATTTCATTAATACCAAAGCAGCTGAAACTGCTACTTAACTGACCTGATCAATATCCCAGGAGTTTGATTGACTTGATGCAATACTCTTCTTAAAAAGTGTTCCTTAAAATGTTTTGAGCAGTGTATATATATATATATATATACTGTATATAAAAGTGATAGATCATTGTTGAAAAATGTACCTATGCCATTACAGCTTTGGGCTACCCTTTGAACTAACCCCAGGAGATCCTGAAGGTTCACTCTTTGGGTAAAGTATACTTTTGTAGGTTCTTGTAGGTATCTGGATAAACATAGGTGTGTGCACAGGGTGTGGCAGGTGTGCCTGGGCACACATAACCACCCTGTGTGGTGCAGATTCCCCATGTTTAAACCCCTGATATTTCAGCACACCACTCTAATGGGGCTCCTAAAAAAAATTGTAAAAAAAAATGGAAAAAACTAAATTGGAAAGAAATAAATAATAAAAATAAAAACTATTTCCACCATCCACTGCTCTATTGACACTGCCAGTATATATATACACATGCACACAAACATGTGTTTGAGCTTTGAGGTGCACACCCTAATGCAATAGGCTGTGCACACCTATATGGATAAAGGTGGACAGAGACTTTTATACAGCATTCACTCACAATCCATTTCAACAGTGGACAGCCACTAGTAAAATAGTTGCCCAATCTGGAATTTTCACTTGGTTGGGCACTGCATCAGCTGGCATGTGTTTGAGTTGGCTGTCCTAGAGCATTAATTCAGGGTTAAGTATCAGAATGAGCATGAGTATTTTTTCTCTAATATCATTCCTAAATTATAGGCAAGCTGAGGGTCTTGCCTCAGGGATTCCGCCACTAGGGACAGCATAAAGGAAGGTCCAATCCATCATCTGCCCCGGCCGTAAACTACCCTCACTAATACAGAAACTGATGAAAGTTATAAATGCATGATGTTCATCTCTGCACTGTTTTCATATTTTTTATTAATATTATCTTTATTAATATTTATAATAACACAACGGTGAGGACATCATGAAGGGGCAGGATGTATCAGACAACATGATGCTGCCAGAAGCCTGTCACGGGCACCAGATCACAGTATATACATGTGGGCAAGAGATGGAAAGTGTAGATCATAATATAGTCTTTATGTTTGGCACATACACCTACATGTATGGGTAAAATCATAATAATTCATAATAATATTTCTTCAAGATGAAGTACTTTTTTTGTGGCTGTGAAGAGCTTGTCTCTGCTGCAGCACCGGTGGCTTTCCGGCAGCCCGAGGCTCATAATTTAGGCTTAGATGTTGTGCTCTTGCCAGCACCACCTGATGATTGAAAAATAAACTGTAGTAATCTCATAAAGGGCATTACTGCTTGTTCTGTCAGACAGGAAAGTCATCATTACATCTGTATGTACTGTGTGTACTTTGATAACTTCTAAAAGAAGTGCAAAATCAGTGGTTTTGTTATTTTCGGGGACTTAATTTAGCAAAAGTACTTCTTTAATTATCTTTAGCCACCTATTTTCTGTTCACTTTGCAGACACAGAGACATACAAAGACAAAGCCAAAATCATCACCATGGACCGCTGCTGCCCTCTAATGTCTGTTTAGAATACATTGCATGCTGTACCTACAGCCTATTATATAACATTCAGATATTTTTTCTGAAATTGTTGAAAACATGCCACCCAAAATAAGATCAACAAATATACAAAGTATACAACCGTATTATTTTAATAAATTACCACTTAAAAATAATAATAATGATTTCGATTTTATGAGAAATTGTCCCAACATTGGCTCGGAACCATATTGAAAACATTTCCAATTTGGTATATACAGAAAATTGGCAGTCATGGGACTTTATATGAGGCAGGTCATTGGCATAATATAAACAAATAATAAATAATAAATATGTATAAATTAATTTATTGTACATAAAAAAAACTATTTATTGAATGCATTTGCAAACTGTGAATAACCATGTGTTTTTAATGTACAAAAAAGGATATATTTTTTTAATGATTTATACTTATTTATTATTTGTTTATATTATGCCAATGACCTGCCTCATATAAAGTCCCATGGCCACCAATTTTCTGTATTTACATGTTACTAGGGATGGCGGCTTGTCATGGTGGTAGTGCCGATCATATCTTTCTCTTTTTCTTTTCTAATTTGGTAGCCCAATATTGGGGGCTAAATGACTTTAAGTATCTGTAAATGGGATGAGATTATGCTGTGTAAACATGTTTCCTTGGGGAGTTAAAGTCCTTCATGTTTTTTGCATAATCTATATACTATACAACAGCCTTTCTCAAACTTTTCAACACTGAGTAACCCTTGAAATAATTCTCTGGTCTCGGGGAACCCCTGCTAAAAATTAAAAATCTACAACTCATGATACATTAATGTGATGGTCAATGGGAAGAATGCCCCTCACTCTTGTGGTCATTGGGAAGAAGTAGAAATTGACCATTGCTCAAGGAACCCCGTTTTCAGCAGGGAGCAGGCTGAAGTCCTCTCTCTGCTGACGTCACGGCTGTCAGTCCAGGCACCGCGTCATCATGACAATAAAGTCTGGATCCGCCAGGTGCCTGGACTGACACCTGGCTCAGCCTCTCAGTGAGCCGCTGAGAGCCTGGTACGACCACCCCCTCCACAGCCCATCGCTCCAGTGAGCTCTGCAAACCGAGCGATCGATTGGCGTTTTTGCAGTAAAAGGGAAAAAGGCTCGAAAACACTATTAGTAGCATTTAGCAGCATTTAGGAGCGTTTCTGCTGGAAAAGCGTTCCAAGAAACTCTACAAAAACAATTTTTTTTCTGCTCCTGTATTATGTAATTGTATAATTACTGTATTGTAATTGTACTGTGTCCCTTCTTTATTGTAAAGTGCTGCGCAAACTGTTGGCGCTATATAAATCCTGTATAATAATAATAATAGCTTTTTGTAGTAGCATTTTAGCAGCATTTTAGGAGCGTTTAGGAGCATTAGCATTTTATTGGCATTTTAACCGTAAAAGGGAAAAAAAGCTCAAAAAAAGGCTATGAGTAGTGTTTAGGAGTGTTTAGGAGCATTTAGGAGCGTTTCTGCTGGAAAAACGCTCCAGGAAACTCTACAAAAACATTTTTTTCTGCTCCTAGACGCTGAAGCTCAAAAAATGCTAATAGCCTAAAGTAGTGTGCATGGGCACATAGGATAACACTATTTAGCTTCTAGGAGCAGAAAAATGCTAATAACTTCTAGGAGCTTAAAAAACACTAGTGTGCATGGAGCCTTAATCACTATACATGGATCCCAATTACAAAGGATGTTTACATTCCTTGTAATAGTAATAAAAGTCACCCAAAAAAAAATTTTTTAAAGGGACAGTGTAAAAAAAAAGTAAAATAAACAAGAAAAAAAAATGTAAAGCTCCCCGTCCCTCCAAGCTCGCACACAGAAGCAAACGCATTCATAAGTCGTGACCACATATGTAAACGGTGTTCAAACCACACATGTAGGTATCGCCGTGATCGTTAACCACTTCCCGACCAGCGCCGTAAATAGGCGGCGGTCGGGTTTGAGCGGCTCTACCGGGACATAGCTTGCAGCTGCAGGCTATATCCCGGTATCATTTTTTAGAGTGGGCGGTCGGCTATCCAGGGGTAACGACCGATCCGGCTCGGGAGCCACTCGGTCGTTACCCCAGGGGGCAGAAGGGGACATCCCCCCCTCCCACCGCCTTCTGCCGCTCTTCTCCGGCCTCCCGTCCCACTGGCGCCTCCGCCGGCTAGAAGGAGACCTGATAGAAGCCGTAATCGGCTCCGATCGGGTCTCCTTCTGCAAATTCCGGAAGCGACATCACAACGTCACTTCCGGTTTACTCGGCTAACGGCGTCAATTTAAAAAAAAAAGACAGTATTCAGAATCGCCGTTTTTGGCGATCTGAATACTGTGAAGTGCAAAGGAGGGATGGGGGGTCAAAAAGTGTACCTGTCACCATATATTACTATCACAAGGGATGTTTACATTCCTTGTGATAGCAATAAAAGTGATCAGATTTTTTTTTTTTAAAGGAACAGTGCTAAAAATAAAAAAATTAAAAAATTAAAAAAAATAAAAATTTAAAGCTCCACCGTCCCCGCGAGCTTGCGCAGCAAAGAAAACGCATACGTAAGTCGCGCCCACGCATGAAAACGGTGTTCAAACCACACATGTGAGGTATCGCCGTGATCGCCAGAGTGTGAGCAGTAATTCTAGTAAAAGACCTCCTCTGCACCTCTAACCTGGTAACCGACAAACATTTTAAAGCGTCGCCTATGGAACTTTTTAAATAACTGACTTTGTCGCCATTCGGCGAGTGCGCGCAATTTTAAACCGTGTCATATATGATATCTATTTACTCAGCGTAACATCCTCTTTCACAATATACAAAAAAATTGGGCTAACTTTACTGTTGTCTTTTTTTGTAACTCAAAAAAGTGAAATCTTCCCAAAAAAATCGTGCTTGAAAGACCGCTGCGCAAATACTGTGTGACAAAAAGTATTGCAATGATCACCATTTTATTCTCTAGGGTGTTTGGAAAAAAATATATATAATATTTGGGGGTTCTAAGTAATTTTCTAGCAAAAAAACTGTTTCTAGCTAGTAATCAACAAAGGTAAAGAAGGGGCCCAGTTGGTAAGTGGTTGAAGCGAGAGCCATAATTCTAGCACTATACCTCCTCTGTAACTCAAAACTGGTATCCTGTAGAAATTTTTAAACATGGCCTATGTAGATTTTTAAGTGCCAAAGTTTGTCAGCATTCCACGAGCGGGCACAATTTTGAAGCATGACATGTTGAGTATCAATTTACTTGGTGTAACATTACCTTTCACAATATAGAAACAAATTTGGCTAACTTTAATGCTGTCTTATTTTTTATTCAAAAAAGTGTATTTTTTCCAAAAAAATGTGTTTGTAAGACCGTTGCGCAAATACGGTGTGACAGAAAGCATTGCAACGATCTCCATTTTATTTTCTAGGGTGTCTGAAAAAAATAACATATTAAGGTATTTGCTGAGCTCCCTGTTAGTCAAGCTGCTGGCACAAAAAACCCAACCAATTGTGAATGAAATCTTATATATAAAAGTGCCGCGCTAACGTAAATATTGTGCACTAAAGTACCTAGTACATAAATTGATACATAAAAGATAGTGCTTTGTGCACATACAAAGCTGTATATAACAGTATATCAGTTCATAAGATGATACCATAAAAAATGCTCTATGTATAGAGCTGCATACACCGGAATATTAACTTGGAATGAAACAAACCGCACGTCTACTAATAGCAAAGTTAGCAAAGAGAAAACCCTCAAGTAAGGAAAAACTTACAGGTAATATTGTCCATCTTTAGAGAATTAGGTAGTTAAATCCCATCACCTGACCTGCAAACTGATTTAGGGAAAGATTCTCACAACTGCAAGTCATAATCATAACCCAAGGGTGAGTGACGAGACCAACTTACCAAAGCGGTAACAGTACGCACATATAGGTTCTGATAGTCAATGTCTAACCCATAAATCATGTGACAGTGACTATAGGTGTGCACAGCCTATTGCATTGGGGTGTGCACCCCAAAGCTCAAACACACACTACCTATCACAATGCTCATTCAGAAAGGGAATGGGCCAGTAAATTACATATTTACCGGCCCCTTCTCCCACTTATCCTAAAACATCCCTTGAGCAACAGTCGTGGGAGGGAAGCCGGAAGCACTGCGGGAGGAAGGGGGGGAGCCAGGGCAGTAGGGGGAATCTGTGCTGCACAGGGTGATTAGGGAGGGTCTGCCTGGGCACACCTGGCGCACCCTGTGTGCATGCCTATGACAGTGACAAAGGGGGGGTCTGTGGAGATCAAGAATGTGGTACAGCGATTTTGGATGGAATAGAGTTAGGGGCTTGGCCAGTAACATGGGAATTGTATGCCATGGCTACCAGGTGACAACCCAGCCTGGCGTATATAATGGATAGGGATGTCGTAGCGTAGATCTGCCTGGAAGAGTAGTAGGAAGACAAAGAATAGAGAAAGGGGTGACGAAGGGGTGGGTAGGAAAAAAAGGGGGGGATTGGAAGGGATAGAGAAGGGAGAGGGTTTGGTGTGTCAGATAATGGGTGATGGTGAAGGATGGGGGATCTCCGCCCACCTCCCCTAGGTCTTGTGAAGGTCATATTCATGGAAGAGTCAAGGCATGTGTATATTCTGCTGATTCAACAAAATGGAACCAGCATGCCCAGGTCTTTGTGAATTTAGCAAGTGTCTTCCTTGCCTGGTAATAAATGTTATTTAAACCGTAAACAAAAGCTTCCTTCCAAGAATAAATGCTTTAATCAGATTTACTGTTCTAAGACAAACTTCCCTGCAAGCAATCCTTTGTAGAAAGTTATTTACATAGAAGTAAGACTTTATTCTACAAATGTTCACTTGACTTGTTCACTAGGGATGAGCCAAACATACCTGCATTCAGTTTGATACAGGTTCAGTGAATATTACCAAAGTTTGGATCCCAAATCCAAACTCCTTTGAAGTCAATGGAAGCCAAATCGTGGAAATCAGTAATGGCCATTTTCTGAGCAAATATTTTTTTAAGCGGGGAGAAGGTCTTATTAGGTGGCTTTAACCCTTTTACTTCCATTTTTCACATGTTTAAAAAGTCACGTTAGGCCTGAAGATTACAGAAAACCTAAAAACATCAAATATTTTCTGTAAGCAGACACCCTAGAGAATAACATAGTGGTAGTTCCAACTTTTTATGGCACACAATATTAGTATGGTTCAGGAAAAATAAAATTGCATTAAAAAATATATTAAAATTGTAGGGCCCACAAACGCAATAAATTACCCAATTTTTTGGTAAAATAAAAAAGTTTGGTTAAATAAAAAAGTTTGCACTGAAAAAATAGATGCCCAATATGTTAACCTTAGAACTGTGTGCCCCTTGAAACAGCAACAACCTTAAGTATCCTATATTTTCCATAGGCAACCCTTTAAAAGCCCCTACAGGTCATTGGCTTAGAGTGAACCATGAATAATGGGCCTCACTCTAGTGTGCACAGCAATATGTAACATGTATAGTGCAATCGTCATCATAGTTTGGCGGTGGCAGTAAAATGGTTAAGGGCAATATTAAATTATACGCTTAGGGGATACCTTAAAGTGGTTGTAACCCTAAAAGAAAATTGATCCTGCTCCTTTAAAGCATGAACAACAGCACAGTGCTTGTGTTGTGTAATTTGTCCCTTTTTATCATCTAAAATACCTGGCTGATGCTGCCTGATGCTGCCCTCCTCTTTGTAAACTGACCACATTTAATCATGGCTGCTGAGCCCCTGATACCATGGTCAGTTTACATGCCTCCATCATCTGCTGTCTCTCCTCTGTCC
>BLSH010440386.1:231665-244860 GCA_018402905.1 Glandirana rugosa
TTTTAATTTATTTTCCCTATCCCCATTTATTTGTAGGGCACTTGCCCTAGTTTGAAGATGATTTTAGAACAGTTATATGGCTTCTACCGTTAATTAATACTTTTCAGACACAGTTTGAAGATGAACCACATTCATCTCCATTTTTGCATTTTTTATGTTTTTATTTTTTTTTAAATATTTAAAGTTATTTCCCTGTCCCCATTTTTTTGTAGGGCACTTGCCCTACCCTTACCCCCATTTTACTTCCTTTTGCAGCCCTCTGGGGCTTTCCAGGACTTTCCTACAGCCATTTTTGTGCCTAAAAGTTCGGGTCCCCATTGATTTCAATGGGGTTCGTTGTCCGTGCGATCGTTCGGGTTCCGTCCGGACCCGGACCCGGACTTTATCCCGAAGTTCGGACGGACCAGCAGAACCCGAACGTCCAGGTGTTCGCTCAACTCTAGCTGCGAGTGCACAGCTCACTGTATAGGGGAGTACAGGAAGGTAAGTCATTTTAATGCAGAAGAGTTTAAAACATTTAACACATTTTTTTTGTCCAACAAATCGTAATGGAGGCTTAGCAGATCATATTACCTCTCACTTTTACACTCTTGTGCTCTTGTTTTCTCTAATACATTTTGCCATCTGACCTTCTGTACATATGTTTTTATGCATTTATGGCTTGCTTTTAATTTCACACTTCATTTTACATTTACCACTCTGCAAACAGAGCCGGCTCTACCACTAGGCGGAGTAGGCGGCCGCCTAGGGTGCACTGCCGCCTAGGGCGCCTGACCACTGTTGATCTGTCACTGGCTGCTCTGCATTGATTCATGTAAAAACTGACACTGTGTGACTGAGATAATGAGATTGTATTATCACATGCCATTTGCAAATGTATATAGAAATAGTGACTGACCTGCCAAATACCCCCCTCCACCCCCACCCCCCCGTGAGGCTGTATTGGATGGGCACAGGTGAAGCTGTATTTGATGGGCACAGGTGAGGCTGTATTTGATGGGCACAGGTGAGGCTGTATTGATTGGTGCTGGTGAAGCTGTATTTGATGGGTACAGGTTAGGCTGTATTGATTGGCGCTTGTGAAGTTGTATTTGATAGGCACTGGTGAGGCTGCATTTGACTGATGCTGATCAAGCTGCATTTGACTAGTGATTATCAGGCTGGGCAGGGAAAAGTGGGTGGGGTCAGGGGTCTAGCCGGGGGGGCACAAAATTATGTTTCGCCTAGGGCAGGCATCCTCAAACTACGGCCCTCCAGCTGTTGCGGAACTACACATCCCATGAGGCATTGTAAAACTCTGACATTCACAGACATGACTAGGCATGATGGGAATTGTAGCTCCTGAACAACTGGAGGGACATAGTTTGAGGACCCCTGGCCTAGGGTGTCAAAAATCCTTGCACCAGCCCTGTCTGCAACATAATATAGGTATTATTATCTCTATTATACATGACGACTTTCTACTGTCAAAGGTTGTTAAGGGCATCAGTTCTTAACAAACCGTGACGACACTTGCCCCATTAATTTACATGGCTGGGAATCAACAGCCATGCAAGAAAAAGGGGTGGGTTGGCGGTGACATCATTGACCAAATATGGCCATGTCTCCACACTCCTGTCTCCTTCTATAAAAACCTGTTTTTATAGAAGGAGACAAACCCAAAATTGTTTGGTTGTTTGTACAACCTGCCTGAACAGCCAAGGATTAGTCCAAACTTGTGTTCATACTGAACCTTAAGCTCATCCATCAGATAGATCTGGTATTAATTTTATGGGGGTCTCGTGTCATATTTTTTTTTTACTTGTATATCAAAAGTGACATACCTTATAAAAAAGTTGTTAATTCACTTTTCCCTGCAAACTTCCTTTATTTTGTGAGTAATGAAACAAGGATCCCCCAAAACACATACCACACCCTCATTCTCATTAATGTAAATGCATGTATTTTGGGGGCCCCCTTTGCATTATTTACAAAATAAAGGAAGTTTTCAGGGAAGTATGTATTAACAGTATTTTAAATGGCTTGTTTTCCTTTTTAAATGTCATTTTTGCTATACCACTTTGCAAGATAGCCAGGTTTAGGGAACTCCCCAGGCAGGTTTTTAAAGAATAGTAATTGTTGTACTTATAGCATAACTGCTCCCACCAAAACAGTAATTTTTATCTTTTTCATTTATTTATTTATGTTTTTGCATTGATACATGTCTCCTGGGACAGTGCCCAACCCCCTAATAGCCAATTCCTTGGATATAAGCCTTAAAAATGGGGAAAACTGATTTAACAGATTCAGCTCTCATTAAATACTATTAGGGTTGATTTTGGCATCCAAACTTTTGATATCTTTGGCCGAACCCCCAGATGTGTTCAGCTCCTCCATAGTTATCAGAGATTCTATGTATTCTTTATAAAAAGCCCCACACTTATCCTGCCCTCAGGAGACCAAAATAATTGAAAACTGGAGCACTGTAACACATATTCCTTTTCTTCAGCACCTCATGAAAAGAGCCTTCATGCATAATGCACAGAGGAAAAGTGCGCATAATGCAAAAAGTGCAGGGGTAAGGTTGTGTAACACTCAAGGTGCAGGGGTCAGGAGTGCGTAATGTACTGACTGCAGGGGTAAGGAGTGAGTAATAAGCAGACTGCAAGGGTCAGGAGTAGGGATTGGCTGAACGACCCCCTGTTCGGCTCGCACCAGAACTTTCAAACATCGTGAAAGTTCAGAACCAAATAAAGATCCCCACTGAAGCCTATGGGACCCGAACGTGAAAAATCAAAAGCGCCCATTTTGAAGGCTTATATGCAAGTAATTGAGCATGGGGGACATGTATCAATAAAAAAAGTTTATAAAAAAGTAATTTTTAAATGAGCAGTGATTTATTGATGCTTAAAGTGAAAGCATAAACATGAAAAATTCCTTTCAATATAGTGTCTGGGGTGTCCCCTTAGTCTACCTGTAAAGCGGCACATCTGTACTGTGTATAGAAGCTGCTGCAGCAATAATTGCATTTATAAAGCCAAAAAAATGACATTTCCCTGCAAGATTTCTTTATTTTGTAAGCTTGGGGAGCCAGTCTGTATGATGGAGCCACAATGTAGTGGACTGGGAACAAGATTAGAGATTTTTTGGATAAATTATGGTGTCTCTTCCACAGACTTTGGATATAAGTAAGAAGTGCGGAAAAATTGTCTTTGGGTGTTGGTTGCGCCTTCACAGCCTGACGCTATTGAGGTACTCTTCATGAAAGCAAGAACTGGCATTGCTGTTAAAAATATAAATGATACGCACCTGTCAAACAGGTGCGGAAAAATCGGTATTTGGGTGTTAACAGTGCCCATGAAACCTACACCAAAAACATTCTTCCGGATAAAATCAACACCCACAATGCTAGTCAGCCTAGCAGTCCCACAGAGATTCCACATCCTAAAAACACTTAATCAGTGACATCGGCATCAGAGGCTTCATAGCTACTGGTAATCCAGGACTGATTCAATTTGATAAAAGTCAGAAGGTCCACGGAGTCTGTGGACAGACACGTTCTATTATCAGTAACAAAACCTCCAGCAGCACTGAATGCCCATTTGGAAAGCACACTGGATGCAGGGCAGCTCAAAAGCTCAATTGCATACCAGGCAAGTTCTTCCATGTGATGGTAGAGGGCTGCAATGGCCTTATGTGAAAGGAAATAGCAACTGGGAACCTGCCATTGTAGTACAGCCCATTCTGCAAATTCATGGAAGGGGGCAGAATCCACCAGATGGCAAAAAGTTGTAGAGCCAGCATCTTTGACAAGCTTGCATTTAGACACTGGGCATGTGGGTGGCAATGACTGTATTTTTTTTCCTGCAACAGCAGATGGGGCAGAGAAATTTGCCGGCTATATTCTACAGCTGGTGGTGTGCTGCTAGCAGATGTGTGGCAGGGACCTGGGACACCCTGCACTAAACCATCATCCCTGTCAGTGGAGGCTACTGAGAGGTCATGAGGTATAGCAGGGGCAGACTGAGGACCCTTTCACATGGGCTTTCCATTCAGGTCCTCCTGTCCGTTTTTCAGGTGGACCTTAACGGACGCTCATGCAGCCCTATGGAGCGGCGGATGTCAGCAGAGACATGTCGCTGACATCCGCCGCTCTCCGATCCAATCCTGTCCGTGAAATACAGAGGGATGGAAACCTATTTTTCATCTGTCTGTAGAATCGTATCGGAGTGGATTGGATGAAAACGGACAGGCGGTCCATTTTCATCTGATCTCCATAGAGAAGAGCGGTGCTCTGACAGTTCCATCTCTGCTCAGTGAGCGGAGGCAGAATTGTCATCCGTCGGCTCAGCGGGGATCAGCGGAGTGATCCCCACTGAGTAAAAACAAACCCTTTACACAGAAAGCCCTTGTGAAAGGGCCCTGAGGTGAGTAAGGAGGAGGGCATATTTGTGCCCCTTTTGTGTGGCTTTTAGGTGTTCTTGCCAATGGGCTGAGTGGTGGGAGGTTAAATGCCTTGTCAAGCATGTGGTTCCCAAATGGCTGGTGTTTTGCCATGCTTGATGTGCTTGAGACAAAGTTTTCAAATAGCAACAGTGCGATCGGCTGCACATGTATTAAAAAAGGCCCAGACAGCTGAACTTTGGGAAGTGGGCTGGGAGATAACAGCTTCACAATGTGATGGTGGCTGCTCTCAACTCTTCCATACCTCATTGGGGTTGTGCCTCATCCTCAGTTTCCTTCTCTGGCACCCAAGTCACGTCAGTGACCTCATCATTATCATCTCCTCCATTCTCATTACCACTGGAGACAACTTGGCAATATGCTGTGGTTAGGGGAACATGAATGCCAATTTGTGTACCAGTGTTCTCCCCTCTCTGTAGGCTCATGCTCCTGCCTTCCTCAACCTCAGAACCAACATCTGAATTAGGTAATGACTGTGCATCATCAAGGAGCAAGTGGCTGATGTTTTGTTCAAATAAGTCAGCTGACTTCTCCATGGTTGATGCTGGGGCTATGACTAGAATAGATGTGGACAAGGAGGCAGGTTTAGCCACTCTGGCAGCTGCAGGGGACTAGTCTCTGCTTGGGTGATGGAGGATGAAGAGGATGAGGATGGTTTAGTAAGCCGCCCCCACCTTCTCTGCATGCTGTGGCTGGATAGCATGGGCAACATCACTAAACAAAGGAAATGATGCCCTGCCAGAGGACTGACCACATCCACCTTTGCCCGTGGACACATACACTGCTGGCCCCCTTACAGTGCTATGGGAACGTCTGCCTCTCCTTGTTGTCCTCCCAGACATGATGGGGGTGGTGCTAATTAACAAAATGTAACAAAGATGTGGAAATGTGTACGTGGATGCACTTTAATCAATGGAAAGTCGTGTTTGGTGCACTTTAATTTGAGTACTCACTACACAGACACACTCCACAGACACACTACTGCAATATACTGTATCAAGTGTGCAGTAAAGCACAGAAATATACTAAGTTAAACGTGCACTAACGCAATGAAATGTGTGGCGTTAAAATTGCAGTAATGCAATGAAATATACAGCGTTAAACTTACAGTAACGCACAGAACTATATGGCGTTAAATTTCCAGTAATGCACAGAACTATATGGTGTTAAATGTCCAGTAACGCACAGAACTATATAGCATTAAACTTGCAGTAACGCACAGAACTATATGGCGTTAAATTTGCAGTAAGCACAGAACTGCATGGTATTAAACTTGCAATGACGCAATGAAATATACGGCGTTAAACTTGCAGCACCACAAATAACTATACGGCGTTTAACTTGCAGTAATGCAATGAAATATACAGTGTTAAACTTGTAGTAACGCACAAAACTATATGGTGTTAAACTTGCAGTAACACAGAAATATATGGCTTAAACTTGCAGTAATGCTATGAAATATACGTTGTTAAACTTGTAGTAACACACAGAACTATATGGCG
The DNA here is from genome assembly GCA_018402905.1 of Glandirana rugosa. Taxonomy (NCBI): domain Eukaryota; kingdom Metazoa; phylum Chordata; class Amphibia; order Anura; family Ranidae; genus Glandirana; species Glandirana rugosa. Next base: position 237,611 of record BLSH010440386.1, read on the forward strand.
CTAAACTTGCAGTAATGCACAGAACTATATGGCATTAAACTTGTAGGAACGCACAGAGCTATATGGTGTTAAACTTGCAGTAACGCAATGAAATATATGGCATTAAACTTGCAGTAATGCACAGAACTATATGACGTTAAATTTGCAGTAACACAATGCAATATACGGCATTAAACTTGCAGTAACGCACATAGCTATACGGCGTTAAACTGTCAGTAACGCAATGAAATATACAACGTTAAACTGCAGTAGTGCAAAGAACTATATGGCTTTAAACTTGCAGTAACACACAGAAATATATGGTGTTAAACGTACAGTAATGCTATGAAATATACGGCATTAAGCTTGCAGTAATGCACAGAACTATATGGCGTTAAACTTGCAGTAACGCACAGAACTATATGACGTTAAACTTGCAGTAACGCACAGAACTATACGGTGTTAGACTTGCATTAACACAATGAAATATATGGCGTTAAACATGCAGTAACACACAGAACTATATGACTTTAAACTTGCAGTAACGCAATGCAATATACGGCATTAAACTTGCAGTCACCCACAGAACTATATGGCATTAAACTTGCAGTAACGCACTGAACTATATGGCGTTAAACTTGCAGTAACGTACAGAACTATATGGCATTAAACGTGCAGTAATGCAATGAAATATATGGCGTTAAACTTGCAGTAATGCACAGAACTATATGGCGTTAAACTTGCAGTATCGCAATGAAACATACAGTGTTAAAAGATCACTACACTCACACTGACTGTACTGTCCCTAGATTACCCTCTATTGTAAAGATGAATGGTGGTCACACACTGCACTCACGCTGCCTGAACTGTCCCTAGATTAACAATAATATAAAGATGAATGGTGGTCACTACAATTGCGCTGACTGAACTGTCCCTAAACTCACACTAATGTAAAGATGAATTCACACTAATGTAAAGATGAATGGTCCTCACTACACTTACACTGACTATCTTTAGATTCACACTAAACTAATATTCTACACCAGGGGCGTAACTACAGGGTTTGCAGGGGTTGCAATTGCAACCAGGCCCCATGCTCCAGGAGGCCCGTGTGCCTCCCTTGTACATCTGAATAGGAGGGATGGCGGGGGTGGCATTTAGAGGAACCAATCTCCTCCATTTTCCTCCTAATGGAGTAGATTGGTTCCTCTGTATGCTGCCCCCGCCACCCCTCCTATCCAGGCTACATGTCTTCAGCTGTTCCCAGGGTCCCTGTGTGCTTCCCTGATTCCCCTCCCCCCCAGAGAGCAGCTCATGATAGAGATGTGTCATGATAAAGAAATTTGAACGTTTCTGTAAATTTGTCATTTACCAGCTCCTTCCTTTTCTGTATGGACAGAGTCAGTGATTGGCACCAACTGGTTAGTTCATAACTGAAGCATAGTAAACGTTTTTTACTATACTTCAGTTTCTGAATGAATGGGAGGCTTGGTACACAGCTATTCCTGTCCATTTATTCTATGCAGCTGAGGCTACACAGATAAACATTGATGGCTGAGGTTTGTTTAGACCCCTGATATTTCATCAAACCCCTCCAACAGGGCTCCTAAAAAAATTGTAAAAACAAAATTGTAAAAGAAATAAAATTAAATGGTAAAAAAAAATAATACAATTAAATAAAAATTAATAACTACTGACACCAGCGAGGGAACTATCATGATTGCAAAGGTTGCAATTGTGACCCGGCCTCATGCTCGGGCCAAACCATTCACCCATTCCTAGTAAGGAGTAAGTAAAACACAGTGTGCAGGTTTCAGGGGTAAATAAGGCACAGATTTCAAAGATCAAGAGTAACTAATGCTAGAATTAGTGTATTTGATGTTTATATGTTTAGTATATCATAAAAAATGGAAACAATAAATCTTCATATTTTTACTGCAATGTTTGCTGCAGAGAAGATCTCCCAGAATTGACAATGACATCTAATCAATTTACAGCTTTTCTGTTTTCCTAGTTCAGGTTAGAAAACTGAAGATCCGCATATGGTTAACGAGTAAGCATTTGCTGGATTTCACTTTTCTACCTGAACTGAGAAAACTGAAATATTATAAATCGATAGATTGCTACTGCCAACTCCAAGAGCTCATCTTTGCAGCAAAAATGTTTTTTTCATTTTTGAGAGCCAGGCAAGACTTTTAAGTAAAGTAACAAGGTTTGTGCTCACACTAACCTGGAGTAGAGGCAGGGGGTTTTTATTTAGACACTTGTTCTGCAGCACACTGGGGAGATTTACTAAAACTGGAGCACTCAGAATCTGGTGCAACTCTGCACGTTAGCCAGTCAGCTTCTCAATTCAGCTTGTTAAATTAAGCTATGACAATAAAATCTGGAAGCTGATTGGTCTCTATGCACAGCTAGCCATATTATGCACCTCCAGTTTTAGTAAATCCCCCCACTGTTCCTGATCATTGCACTCAGTAGTACACTGAGATGTTGTATGGCATCACTTAGTCCCAGAACACAAGGGCCCCCGGTAAAGCCCAACCCTCACTGCACAGGTAGCGTGGTCACCCCTCGGAACTGAGTGACTCTGTGGCCAATTGCTCATGAGGAACAATAGTCGGGCAGTGGGCCAGCTTTCCTTCTCCAGCTTTTGAATTCCAAAAGCTGAAAAAAGAAAGCCAAACCACCCGCCAACCATAGCCGCAAATTGGCAACAGAATCCAGGAGCGCTATATAGGGGTGGTCTGGGGATTTTACTGAGGATGCTTTTTTTCAAGGGAGAGACCTCTAAAAACTGGGAATGCCCAAATGGGGATAAATTGTAACCATAGTCTAAAAAATTCCTTTGACTGCCATTCTTCATGGAATAACATCAGGAACATCAGGAAAGAGAGAACCCCTACCCCACAAAATGTATCCCCGTGACAAACGTCTCTAATCATTTATACCTGCAAACCACTCAGTAACACAGGCACAGACTTTAAAACTAGTATCCACATTTTCTGCATCTGTGCTATTTTTAACCATTTTTGAAAAACACTTTTTTTAGTGAATGCTTTTTATACACCGTATGTGCTCTTGCAATCTTTTACTGCTTTCTTATTTTATAAAAGCTTAGCAGAAGTCCGGTGATGGAAATACTTGTGACCATTATAAGACAGTCAATTTGAAAATATCTGGATATATTTTTAATTAGGTATGATAGACTGAACAAAGTGACACTGAAATAATTTAGCGAAATTTCATCTGCTTTACTATCCTGTTGCAAAGTATTTTTGCATGCAATTTTCCAGTTCAATTTCCAAACTTTTCGCTCCACAGAGCATGAAGAATTACCACAAATACGGCTATTCTGCAGCAGACAAAAAATAGGTTTGGACAAAATTACATGGTGTTGAATGTGGATTTCCATTAAGCCTACTCAGTGAGGCACAATGGCTGCCTGTTCATAGTATTCAGTTGATAAAAAAAGTTGTCAATAACCACATGTAGTTCACTACTCAGCGCAGATGAAAAACCACTTCATCCCCGAATAAGAACAAATATGTTGAAAAATGAAAAATCAGATACACTGTACATTTCTACATGACATCTTTAATGATCCTATTTGACTTTCCAATGTTCACTTTTAACAACAAAGGTAAAGCTTTCGCTTTGCTGTTCCCTCAACTGTTTGATACAATCACTAAAGAGCAATGGAACTCAAGGCAAAAATCAACCTTTGTGAATTTCTTTATAGGGTTACATTTACACTCACTGGCCACTTTTTTAGGTACACCTGTTCAATTGCTTGGTAACACAAATTACTAATCAGCAAATCACATGACAGCATCTCAGTGCATTCAGGCATCTAGACGTGGTGAAGATGAGTTGCTGAAGATCAAACCGAGCATCAAAATGGGGAAGAAAGAAAGTGACTTTGAATGTGGCATGGTTGTTGGTGTCAGGCGGGCTGGTCTAAGTATTTCAAAAACTACTGATCTACTGGGATTTTCATGCACAACCATCTCTAGGGTTTACAGACAATGGTCCAAAAAAGAGAAAATATCCAGTGAGCAGCAATTGGGTGGACAAAAATGCCTTATTGATGTCAGAGGAGATTACACAGACTGGTTAAAGATGACAGAAAGGCAACAGTAACTTAAATAGCCACTCGTTACAACTAAGGTATACAGAATACCATCTCTGAATGCACAACACATCGAACCTTGGAGCAGATGGGCTACAGCAGCAGAAGACCACACCAGGCGACACTCCTGTCAGCTAAGAACAGGAAATTGAGGCTACAATTCACACAGGCTCACCAAAATTGGACAACAGAAGACTGGAAAAACATTGCCTGGTCTGATGAGTCTCAATTTCAGCTGCAGCATTCAAATTGTAGGGTCAGAATTTGGCGTAAACAACTTTAAAGCATGGATCCATCCTACCTTATGAATGCCTGTATCAATGTTTCAGGCTGGTGGTGGTGGTGTAATGGTATGGGAGATATTGTGTTTGCACACTTTGGGCCCCTTAGTACAAACTTAGCATTGTTTAAACGTCACTGCCCACCCAAATATTGTTGCTGACCATATCCATCCCTTTATGACTACAGTGTACTTATCTTCTGATGGCTCCTTCCAGAATTATAATGGCCCATGTCACAAAGCTAAAATCATCTCAAACTGGTTTCTTGAACATGACAATGAGTTCACTGTACACCAATGGCCTTCACAGTCACCAGATCTCAATCCAATAGAGCACCTTTGGGATGTGGTGGAATGGGAGATTTTCATCATGGCTGTGCAGTAGGGGTGCGCATCTTCACTGGTCTCCCGATACGATTTGATTACGATTATCTGGTCAACGATTCGATTTGATTCCACGATGCATCACGATTAGGATACAAGGGAGGGTAGGAACTGAAGGATGGGGGACATACAGATGTTTTGGGGACTGTGACAGATGTGATGGGGGACATACAGATGTGTTGTGCACTGACAGATGTGATGGGGACATACAGATGTGTTGTGCACTGACAGATGTGATGGGGGACACACAGATGTGTTGTGCACTGACAGATGTGATGGGGGACACACAGATGTGTTGTGCACTGACAGATGTGATGGGGACTGTGACAGATGTGATGGGTGGCATACAGATGTTTTGGGGACTGTGACAGATGTTTTATGGGGACACTGACATGTGTATGGGGACAGGGGTATCAGTGGTGCTTGCTGTACTATTTGTGGGGTAATCTGTGATAGTTATCTGTATAAAAATAATCTTCATACAGAAAGCTGTCACAGAGCTCTCTCCCATCCCCCCCCCCCCCCCCCACACTGAGCTCTCACTGAGCTCGGCAGGGAGAGAACTGTTAAAATTGTGATGGCTGTGATTGGACACAGCCATCACGTGATAGGGAGGGCCAATCACAGCGCCCATATCCCGATCTCTGCTCGGCCAGGTCCTGTGATCATAATGATCACAGGAATGAGCCGCAGCATGGAGGCGACTTGTCAGGCGACTTTAGCCGCCTATGCGCAAGTCAGATGGCATCACCCTACATCGATTATGCCCAGTCGCTGCATCGATGCCGCATCGGGGACAGCCGAATCCAGATGCATCGATTAATTTCAGCACCCCTACTGTGCAGTGGGCAAATCTGCAGAAACTGCATGATGCTATCATGTCAATATGGACCAAAATCTCTAATGAATGTTTCCAACACCTTGTTGAATCTATGCCACAAAGAATTAAGGCAGTTCTGAAGGCAAAAGGGGGTCCAACCCGGTACTAGCAAGGTATACCTAATAAAGTGGCCAGTGAGTGTAGATTGTTAATTAAAAAAAACTTGTTGGTTTCATTTTGCTCAAAATGTCCTCGTAGTGAACTTTTCAGAACAGGAAGATATGAGATTCCATTGTGGAACTGTTTTTAAATTTGCTTCCTCCACAGATGTCATCATTATCCTTTCTGCAGTATTTAGTGATTCTCTAAGCTGGAATCAGCACCTGATTGTTGCAGGTCAACAAATCATCAACTAGAAGAAGAATATCATAGCACCGGAACATGCACCTTGAAAATAAGTCAGGAGCGACAGCTATTATATTTCTATTAGGACAGATGACCTTCAAAGAATGCTTAGATTAACACTATACTGTTATTCCTAAGAAAAAAAATACTTTTAAAATTCCATCTTTGATTATGCTTGGTGTTCATACAACCTATAGATGAAAAAAACCAAAGAAAGGTTATATTAGACATTCTCTCCTGATAATTAGGCGATGTACAAGCAATCAACGTTCAAGGTCAGCAGACACCTACTTGAATATCAAACTACTGAAATGGAAAATGTAATCATCCAAGGAATGCAAAGGTGCTTCTGAGGGTCTTTCCTATGGCTGTGTCTATTGTGCTTCAGTTTGTTGCACATTATGCCTGTTGTTGAGTTGAAGAACACCCAATATTGGAAGTATATTGTCAGCTTAAAGTGAACTATTGCTTTGCCCATGGAGCATAAATCAACAGGTTTGATTTAATCCTCCACCCATAAACAGCAGCACATGCTTCACCATGGGCGTCCGCAGGTAGGGGCAAGGGGGGGGCAAGTTCCCCCCCTGGAATCAGGGATCGCAAGGTGTCCGCCATAGGTGTGTGCACGGTTGTGCCCAGGTATGCACACCCTAATCACCCGAGTGCAGCGCACAGAGTGTGAGTAGGTGCTGGGCGCTGGAACACTCTCTATGTACCAGCACCCGGCACAGGAAGGTAGATAACACTGTGGATGGCAGCCGGCAGTCTAGCATCGGGAGTCAGCACATACAAAACCCTTCCTGCTCTCCCAGCTCTGCATATACAGACAGAGGAGGGGGCAAGGTGGGTTATCCACAGCCACTCAAGCCGCATGTATCAACAGGAGCCTGACCTGCCACTGTGAGTTATAGACAACTCTTTTCTGTGGGGGGAAGAGATCTCTGTGGGGGGGGTTGGGCATGCATACTGGCATAGCACACACCTGGAATCTGCACCCTGTAAATAGCACACGCCTGGAATCTGCACCCTGTACATAGCACACGCCTGGAATCTGCACCCTGTACATAGCACACGCCTGGAATCTGCACCCTGTACATAGCCCATGCCTGGAATCTGCACCCTGTACATAGCACACGCCTGGAATAAAGTCTGCCATTTCCCCCTTAAAAATAAATAATTGCGAGTCGTGGCTAAGCCCCTCCCATTCATGACATTTGTCCCACGTCTAAGGTCCGCACACGATACATGTG
>BLSH010440386.1:253996-268032 GCA_018402905.1 Glandirana rugosa
CAGAACTTGCGAACAGGCAAAAAATCTGTGTGAACACGCAAACCCTATTAAAGTAAATGTGACACGAACATGAAAAATCAAAAGTGCTAATTTTAAAGGCTTATATGCAAACTATTGCCATAAAAAGTGTATGAGGACCTGGGTCCTTCCCTAGAGGACATGTATCAATAAAAAAAAAAGTTTTTAAATCAATCGTTTTTTCAGGAGCAGTGATTTTAATAATTATTAAAGTGAAAAAATAAAAATGAAATATTCCTTTAACCACTTTAAGACCGAGCCTCTTTTTGGAGTTCGGTGGTTTTCAGTTAAAAACAGTTTTTTTGCTATAAAATTACTTAGAACCCCCAAACATTATATATTTTTTTTCTAAGACCCTAGAGAATAAAATGGCGGCCATTGCAAAACTTTATGTGACACCGTATTTGCGCAGCGGTCTTACAAGCGCAATTTTTTTTGAAAAAATTCTGTTTTTTTAGTTAAAAAATAAGACAACAGTAAAGTTAGGTCAATTTTTTTCCATATTGTGAAAGATAATGTTACGCTGAGTAAAATGATACCCAACATGTTATGCTTCAAAATTGCGTTCGCGGAATGGCGACAAACTTTGCACCATAAAAATCTCCATTGGCGACGTTTAAAAAATTCTACAGGTTAGCATTTTTGCATTACAGAGGAGGTCTAGGGCTAGAATTATTGCTCTCGCTCTAACGATCGCGGCGATACCTCACATGTGTGGTTTGCACACCGTTTTCATATGTGGGCGGGACTTACGTATGCGTTCGCTTCTGCGCGCGAGCTCGCAAGGACGGTGCGCTTTAAACATTTTTTTTTTTAATTATTTATTTTACTTTTTAATTTTTATTTTTACAACTTTCTTTTTTTTAAAAAAATTTTTTGATCGCTTTTTTTCCTATTACAAGAAATGTAAACATTCCTTGTAATAGAAAAAAGCATGCCAGGACCTCCAAAATATGAGATCCGGGGTCAAAAAGACCTCAGATCTCATTTTTACACTTAAATGCATAAAAAAAGAAAAAAAAAATTTTGAAAAAAATGGCAGGGGAAAAAAAATGTCCCCTTTAAGAGCATTGGGCGGAAGTGACGTCGCTTCCGCCCAGCCATGTTATGGAGCCGGGTGAGCGGCTTCAGCCGCTCACTCGGCTCACGGACACTGGGGGGGACGGACCCAATCATCTCCGCTGCTGCCGGCGGGTCCGGTAAGCGGCGGAGATGACCGGAAAGTGGCGGGAGGGGGGGCACCTCTCCCGCCGCTGATAAAAGTGATCTCGCGGCGAATCCGCCGCTAAGACCACTTTTATCTTGCAGGGAATCGCCTGCAGAAAAAATAGATACCGGGGTTATCTTAAATATCGTGCCTGGGGGGTCACCTTGGTCTGCCTGTAAAGTGGCGCATCTGAAAAAAATTGCATGGGGGTCTCCCTCAGTCCATACTAGGCCCTTCAGTCTGGTATGGGTTTTAAAGGGAAACCCCGCGCCAAAATTAAAAAAAAATTTGTGTGGGGGTCCCCCCCAAAGTTGGTACCAGGCCCTTCAGGTCCGGTATGGATTTTAGGGACAAGTCCTTTATTAAAAAAGAAAAAAGTGCCCCCGTTGTAATCCACCGTCAATCACGGCACCAACGACCCAAAGAAAAAAAAGAATAAAACAGCTCCTCCCTAATGGGAGGGCTCCTGCTGACTGCTGTCTTTTGCTATTTGACAGCTCTTATAAGGGCTAGGGCGGGGCCACCCACTAATGTAAGCGGGTGACCCCACCCCCTTCTGACATCATGTGACCCAAAACACACTATACAACTTCTGTTGTCTAATAGATTTACCAATACCATGTAGTGCAAGGGCCTGCCTGATTGCATACAAATTGAAGTTCTTATGCCCCATACACACGTTTCAACAGATCGTCCATTTCTTTTTGCATGCTAATTTCAGATCGAATCGGAAGAGTGTACTAAAGTCTCGAAAATTCTCGTACGAGAGAATAAAAAATCTGAAGTGATGTCATGTGTTGTAGTGTATTTGTATTGTATTTTCGGATGACAACTGTACTGATTAAACGAAAATCGTATGATCTGGTATTGTAAGAGAAAAAATGTTGTGTTTGTCCAATCAAATAATATCGGATGAACTGTCATGACTGGCTCTCGAAAGCTCTGTACTAACGATCCGATTATCGTACGATCGCTTCGAAAGTGGGAATTTTCATCCGATTTTCGGATCGTGTGTACGGGCCATAAGGGTTTGACCTCATCTTATATGGTTTTGGTAAATCTGAAGGAAAAAATTCTACAGAAAATTGTATAGTGTGTACCCAGCTTTACTGGCCAGATCAACAGATAAAAATAAAGGAATAGGGCCTAACAAAAGAACTAATGCAGTCACCACATTATTGTAGGCTGCAATACTGTATGGAAACAAAAAAACATTGTGCAAAGAGAAATAACAAGCAGCTAACACTTCACAAGACCTGTAGTGTATACAACTGAAAACAAAAACGTGTAGCGCTAAAAATCTTAAATCATGTGACAATCTCACATTGTGAAGACACTGCAGGAATTGGCTGCAGAGGAGATCTAGCGTTTTCCTCCTGAAGTCTGGTGATCATGTGACCATCACATTGCCTCCACCTCCCTCGCCGATAGAATAGAGAAATACAAAGAAGATTTGAGAAGTCAGCAGAGAGATCATTGAGGAGAGTCCTGCCATAGGAGGATTCTGCTGACTCTTCTGCTGCCCACGTTTACCATATGGTACAACAAATCCGATCAGATCTTACCATCTCTAAGCGCACTTACGTTTTGGACTTATTATTTGGAGCGTCACCATCTCCACTTTTTAATATCTGATGCAAACTGCTGGACTGTTACACTATTCATGTTTTTTGGACTTACTTTAAAGACTTATTTATTTTACATTTTATTTTGCATTATTTGCACTGTACCCTGTGGAGGACACACATTGAACTTTATTTCGCACTTTTTCAGTTACTGTGCACTTTTTTGGGATTCCAATATCTCACATACGCGATTCATTTATTGATGGACTTTTTTTAGTTTATTCTGTTATATAAAACATGTAATATATATTGCAATACTGTATATTCATTGAGTTGAATCCCACTCTTACATGTATGTTTTTTATATATATATATATATCTTTTTTTTTTTTTCTTCAAGTGAAGACAGGATCAAATGGCAATGGTGGGGGGGGGGGGGGGGGTTACTAAAACTGTTGCACTGACGATCTGGTGCAGCTGTGCATGGTAGCAACTTCAGCTTGTTCAATTAAGCTTTGGTAATAAAACCTGGAAGCTGAAGTTTCTATGCAGAGCTGCAAAAGATTGCTGCACCAGATTGCACCCTCCAGTTTTAGTAAATAACCCCCAGTGTATCCACTTAATCAGCCATGCATTTGTTTCTATTTAACCACGTAAACCCACAACAGTAAAATCTGTCTCTATGTGCAGCATGGCATGCTTGTTATACTCACTGTGGAACTTAAAGGGTTAATCCTCAGCATTGTGTAAAAAGGCACTTTTATCCAGTATGCATAGATACTTCCCCTCCTGCAGGGTCTATCTGTACACGTCTATATAATACACAGCAGGGTTAAAAGGCTGCACGTGCTCAGTTTGATCCCTCATGCTGGAGAGAACATTTCCTGTTTCAGTTAAACTGTTCTGGTCCCATGATATTGACATCACACATGTGGGTGTGTATAGAGGATGTAGTGGAAAGCTCCTCCTACCTGAACACACAGCTCTGGAAAAACTGTGCAGTTTATCACGTAACCGTGGTATACAGATCAGCGAAAAAGGTATATAGTGGCAGTATTTTAATGTAAAAAGAAAATTTAAAGCTGTGGGCACTGTGGGGGGCATATGAATTATTTTAATGTTACTGTGTTTAGTAACACTTTAAGGACCGGAAGGATTTCCCCCTTAATGACCAGACCATTTTTTGCGATACGGCACTGCGTCGTTTTAACTGACAATTGCGCAATTGTGCAATGTTGTACCCAAACAAAATGTATGTCCTTTTTTGCACAAAGAGAGCTTTCTTTTGGTGGTATTTGATCACCTCTGCGGTTTTTATTTTTTTTAAACAAAAAAAAAGCGACAATTTTGAAAAAAAAAATTCTTTATCAGTTTATGCATTTTTGGTAAAAAAAAATCGCAATAAGCGTATATTGATTGGTTTGTGCAAAAGGTAAAGCATCTACAAAATAGGGAATAGATTTATGGCTTTTTTGTTTTTTTTACTAGTAATGGCGACGACCAGCGATTTTTAGCAGGACTGCGTCATTGCAGCGGACAGATCGAACACTTTAGACACTTTTTTGGGACCAGTGACATTTATACAGCGATCAGTGCTATAAAAATGCACTGATTACTGTATAAATGATACTGGTAGGGAAGGGGTTAACACTCGGGTTGATCAAGGGGTTAAAGTGTTACTAAACCCAGCAATATAAAAACAATTCACCCCCCCCCCCTCCCCCCACACACACAGTGCACACAGCTTCTAAATCTTCTTTTTATCAAAATACTTCTGCTATATACCTTTTTTTCATCTGTATATTGCAGTCAGGTGATAAACTGCAAGGAGCCAGGGCTTCCACATTGTTCATATAGGAGGAGATTTCACTCTCTGATGATGTAACTTCCTTTGCATCAGTGACCCTTCACCCACAATCCGGCCAGAGCTGATTGGTGCTTTGCCAATGACATGCTCAGTTCATGAATAAACAATCACTGCCTCTAGAAATGCACTGTAGTCTATGTCAATTTGAAACAGGAAGATCGAACAGAGCATGTGCAACCTTTCCACACTTCCTGCATGTAGTATTGTATAGCATAGTCTAATATAGTAAACAGGGCAAGAAGGAAGTATCTGGCCATACAGGATCAAACAGCCTTTTTACACAATACAGAGGATTAACCCTTTAAAGCAGTTGTATCCCCAAATGACATTTTTATCTATAGGTAAGGCTATAATAAGGCTTACCTGTAGGTAAAAAGAATATCTCCTAAACCTGTACAGTTTAGGAGATGTTCTCACCGCGAGCGCCGCTGACGTCAGCGGGCGCATGCGCAGTGATGTCCCGGTGAAGGCCCGGCACACAGCGCCGGACCCTGCTGGAAAGGCCGCCATAAAGACGGATGTCTCGCGGTTCCGGCCACTCAGCACCTGAGCCGCGCACCCGGAAGGATCCACGGAGGAAACATCCAGCGGATCTGCGAGACCTTTGTTCTGCGGTGCATACTAGCTCATTATGCCTTTGCCTTGCAGGTGTTTTTTTTTTTTTTCCCTTTAGGGGAGACAACCGCAAGTTACACAGTAAGTATAGCAAGCATGCTATTCTGCATATACAGACACATTTTACTGTTGTAGTGTAGTGTAGTGTTTAGTAACACTTTAAATGTGTTCCTTCACTGTGTGTTCTAACTGTATGGGGGATGGGCTGTCTGGGGAAACACACAGATCCATCTTCCCGCATAGCAGAAAGACAGGATCTGTGTCATCTGCCTTGTTGTTTACACAGGCAGATCCCCATTCTGTCACTGCGGGGAACGATCGCAGCTGGCCGGCGGACATCAAGTCCGCCCCATTCGATGATTGGCTCCCCCGCTGGCCAGTGGGAGCACACGCGCCCACAAGACCTGCCACAGTAAAATGACGGCGGCTGGTCGGCAAGTGGTTAAATAAGTAACTTCAGAAAATGTAATAGGTTGCTATTCGAAACAATTAAGGTAAAAAAGTGACATGGCTAAGAAACAAATGATTTTATGACAGCAATAGTTTTTTTTTTTGATTTGCAATGCTCTAATTTACACCCTGTTTATTCAGTACAGAAACCTAGGCAGAACCAACCTTACTATTCTATAGAAGTAGGGTTGACAGCACCATCATTGATTGAAAAAAGTGTTTATTCCATAAAAACACGGAATCTTACAACATGTCCACAGGAACATACATGACAGGGTACAGATGGATTGACGCGTTTCACAGAAACAAGGTCCGCTTAGTCATAATCTTCTGCTAGTATACAAAGGGCCTGTAAAATCATAAACTCCGCTGGCTGTTTCTTAGGACTTCATAAAAACTTTATATAAAAAAAAAAATATTTTAAAATAATAAATAATCCTTTTAATTAAGAATGCTTTTTGTTGTCTCCGAAAGCAAACAATCCAATGTGGGTAAATAGTTGTACACATTGCATATTTATTACTGAACACTGTTTGTCTCGAGTTTTCCTTCAAATACCATTTAAGATGAAGCTTCATTATTCCACCTGGGATAGTATAAAGGCTGTAAATAATTCAGACCTCTACATTAATGAAAAGATCACTGCCTTCCATGGTACGTTTGTATCTATACTCTCAGACATCTGTGAGATGATCAGTAGACAAAGTGGACTTGTACATAACTGTTTGACATGGGCCAGATGAACAAAACCAATTTACAGGCAGCTAGAAGAGCCGAGATGCTGCCTGACTGAGCAGAGACTTACCAGCTCTCATTTTTAAATCCCGCACTCCTGAGTGAGAAAGATAAATAAAGAGATGCTGTGGTTGCTAAGCTACCAAGATACTTGGCACTTTAGCATGCATCCCAAACACATGTTACCAAGATGCAGTAATTAACTGTTTGTGTGCCTTTCTGCCAGACTGCTTTACAGATAAACAAACTCCTGCGCCTTCCGTCTACATGTACGGGATCCGAAGCCAAAGTCATTCCGATTGCTGATAAAAAAAAGGTTGTCATTATATAATAATCACTTGGGTGCTTATGATCAAAAAATGGCAATAAAAAGGTATGGCGCTAACTCAAACACAAACAGTAATAGTCGCCAAAACTAAATCTATAAATCAGCAATCATCAGTATAAATGATCCAGTCCACAATGTAGGGAGTTCCATAATGCGACAGTTCCATAAGGTAGAACAAAAAGTCTTCAAAGAATATTCCGATCACTGTGGTTAAAGAATAAGTGCAGTAACAGATTATTCATTTAACCACTTCAGCCCCGGAAGGATTTGCCCCCTTCCTGACCAGAGCCCTTTTTGCGACTCGGCACTGCATCGCTTTAACTGACAATTGCGCGGTCGTGCGGCGTGGTACCCAAACAAAATTTGCGTCCTTTTTTTCCCACAAATAGAGCTTTCTTTTGGTGGTATTTGATCACCGCTGCATCATTTCTGATCGCCGCTATAAATAAAAGAAGAGCGACAATTTTGCAAAAAAAAAAAATTAATTTCTTACTTTTTGCTAAAACACAAATCCAAAAAAAAAATATGAAAAAACATTTTTTTCATCGGTTTTGGACGATTTATATTCTTCCTCATATCTGTGATAAAAAAATCGCAATCGGCGTTTATTGATTGGTTTGCGGAAAAGTTGCCGCGTTTACGGATGATGAGAATTCATTTCTGGGGTTTTTATTTTTTTTTTATTTTTTACTAGTAATGGCAGCGATCTGCGATTTTTAGCGGTACTGCGATATTGCAACGGACATGTCGGACCATTTTGACACTTTTTTGGGACCATTGGCATTTATACAGCGATCAGTGCTATACAAATGCACTGATTACTGTGTAAATGTCATTGGTAGTGAAGGGGTTAACCTGCAGGGGGCGCTCTAATGGTTAACTGTGTTCCCTTACTGTGTTCTAACTGTGTTAGTGTTTGACTGGCAGGGGGAGGGGAGTGATCACAGCTTCCATATAGGGGAAGGCTGTGATCAATCCCTTCCCCCTCTAACAGAACGGAGATCCTTGTTTACTTACACGGACCTCCGTTCTTTCACTCCGGGGGGGGCATCGAGGGTGGATGGCGGAGATCGAGTCCGCCGCACCCGCTCCCTCGCCCCCCCGGACACAGTGAGCGTGCGAGCGCGCCACCGGCAGCGCGCACGCGCTCACAGTGCGCGATCTGGCAGCCGCCGTCATATGACGGCAGTTTGCCCAGGAGAGCCATCTTGTCGCCGTCAACCTGCGGTTGACGGTCAGCAAGTGGTTAAAGGGTAATTCCACTTTCGTGGGGGGAAAAAATAGCAAATAAAGAAAAAATAATATAGCGTGTACAATTGCGATACAAGTCATGTTGTAATTTAATGTTATTAAAAATGACCTTTCCTTTTCAATCTGCAGCCACTGTAATTTTCTGAGAATGCATTGCAATATGGCTACCTGGAGTTGTTCTGTACACAAAGTGTGTACTGACCACTCCCCAGAAACATAATTTCCTGCCTGTGTGATTGGCTCACTAATTTTCCCAGATATCTGCCTAAGATACAAGTCAGATTTCAGGCATCCCCTGCAACAAAAATGTAATTTTTGGAGAGATACTTTTAATAAGAGCACGTCTAAAGGGATGCAGGCCATAGGCGTGTGCAGGGGGTGTGCCTGGGCACACCCTAATCACTCCAAGAACATTAGCATCACTGCTCTGTGTGCCGGCGGAGAGATGGGAAATATCTCCCTCTGACCAGTTCCACCATTATTGAAGAGCTACCGTACTTCTCTTTCACTGAACCGGCTCTGCTATAAGAGTGTGTGTGTGTGCGTATGTATGTATACAAATATATTTTTAATGTGTGTTTGAGCTTTGGGGTGCACACCCTAATGCAATAGGCTGCGCACTCCTATGATACAGGCCCAGCAGCTTTCATCATTAGTGCTTAACAGCTGCACACCTGACAGTTAATTATGAAACCACTCCCATTAGACCCACTCTGTACAGAGGCACAGAGAAACACAGAGGGGTTTCTTCAGAATAACAAAAGGTAGGAATCTGCAACAAAAGTTATTATAATCCTTGCAATGCACAGAGATCACCCAGAGGGGAATGTTTATTTCTCAACAAAAGTGGACTTACGCTTTAAATGTACTCCACCATCAACCGAGTGTGAGAAATGCAAACTCACCAAAAAACTATAATAACTGTGCCTTGTAACAATTACACTCTCATGACCAGCAGCACATATGGGGGTGATGGTTCTCAGCCCCAGAGGTATTTCCTTACTTTGATCTACCATAAACGCTGGGGAGAAACATATTGCATATCATAGTGCAGAATGTTTACTAAAAGATAAGTTTCAACAGATGAATAAAAAATATGCACTTTTGTGGGTGCTCTAAGTCAGCACCAACATTTACAGCCAAATAAGTGCGCTCGTTGTCTCTCCAGGATGCGGCGTGCGTTCCAAAGCACCGGAGGTAGGAACCAAAAAGCCGGAAGTGACGTCAATACAGGCGGACGCGCAACCTCAATGCTTTTCATGATCAACGCGTCATGAGGAAGCTTCTTGGGTGCTTATAGTTGCACCAATATATTTTCTAAACCTGTAGTTTACTTTGTCCTTTGTCTACAACAAATCCTAAGAGCGGTCTGAATTGAAAACGGCGATAAGCAAATAAGAGCAGTTCAAGAATTCATAGCAACTAACTCTTATTACTGTTTTCACTGCACTGACTGAATGAGGCTGGGTTCACACTGTCATACGGGCGGCTCACAGCAGGGGTCCGGGCCGTCCTTGTTCACCATTTCAGGTCCAATTTCAGCCTGAATTGTTGGCAGAATTTGGACCTGAAATAGACCAGAAGACACCCAGGACTCCTGTGCAATTTGCACCGGAGCCGTTGCGGAGAGTCGGTCACAATCTCCTGACATGTGAATT
The DNA here is from genome assembly GCA_018402905.1 of Glandirana rugosa. NCBI lineage: Eukaryota > Metazoa > Chordata > Amphibia > Anura > Ranidae > Glandirana > Glandirana rugosa. Next base: position 263,691 of record BLSH010440386.1, read on the forward strand.
GGATGCGGGGAAACCCACAATCAATTTGCAATAGTGTGAACCAAAGGCATAACTAGGACCTTCAGGGCCCCGGTGCAAGAAATTATGAAGGGCCCCCCTGACCCCTGGCCAGGACTGCTCCCTCTTCCCACTGATCCTGGGGCCCTTTACTCCCATCGCAGATCCCTTTATTATGGTACCGCAGCGAGGCTGATAGTTCCCTCACTGGTGTCAGTAGTTTTTAATTTTTTTTTTTTTTACCATTTAATTTTATCTCTTTTACAATTTTTTTAATTTTTTAGGAGCTCTGTTGGGGGGGCTTTGATGAGATATCAGGGGTCTAAACAAACCTCTCTCTCAATTTCCACCTCTGTAACCTCAGCTGCACAGAATGAATGGACAGGAATAGCTGAGCTCCGAGCCTCCCATTCATTCAAAAACTGAAGTATAGTAAACCTGTTTACTATGCTTCAGTTATGAATGAACCAATTGGTACCAACCATTGACTCTGTTCATTCTGAAAAGGAAGGAGCTGGTAAATTTCAAATTTACCGACCCGTTCCCATCTCTCCATCATGACACATCTTACACAGCAGTTGGCAGGAGAGAGGAGGGGGGAAGACAGCAGCTTTGTGGGGGAGACCAGGGAAGCACACAGGGACCCTGGGAATAGCAGAGGACAAGTAAACTGGATAGAGGAATATGGAGGAGATTGGGTCCTCTAAATGCCACCCCGCCATCCCTCCTATTCAGGTGTACAAGGGAGGCACACAGGCCCCCTGGACCATGGATGCAATTCCAACCCCTATCATTACACCCCTGGTGTGAACCCAGCCTGAAAGTGAAATGCTATTGGTTGACTGGACCACTGATAAGGCAGTACAGCCAGCCCTCCTGTACTGGGCCCAGGCCCCATCAGTTTAAAAGGGGGCCCAGCACCTGCTGTGTAGGAGGGCTGGTTGTACTGTCTTATTGCAAACATTGCGATCCTCTTTAGCTGGGCTAAATCTTACCTGTCACTTGCCTGGAGCGGCGGCATCGCTTTAATTAACCACTTCAGCCTCATAAAGATTTACCCTCTTCCTGACCAGAGCACTTTTTGTGATATGGCGCTGCATCGCTTTAACTGACAATTGCGTGGTCGAGTGGCGTTGTACCCAAACAAAATTGACATCCTTTTTTTCCCACAAATAGAGCTTTCTTTCGATGTTATTTGATCACCTCTGCGGTTTTTATTTTTTGCACTATAATCAAACAAAAGCGACAATTTTGAAATAATATATAGCCAAAAAATATATAAATAAAACAAATGTATTCATCAGTTTAGGCCGATATGTATTCTTCTACATATTTTTGGTAAAAAAAAATCACAATAGGCGTATATTGATTGGGTTGGGCAAAAGTTATTGCATTTACAAACTATGGGAATAGATTTATGGCATTTTTATAATTTTTTTTATTTTTTGCTAGTACTGTAATGGCGGCGATCTGCAATTTTTATTGGGACTGCCACATTGCCGCGGACAGATCGGACACTTTTGACATTTTTTTGGGACCAATGACATTTATACAGTGATCAGAGCTAAAAATAGCCACTAATTACTGTATAAACGTCACTGGCAGAAAAGGGGTTAAACTCTAGAGGCCAATCAAGGGGTTAACTGTGTTCCCCTCAGCGTGTTCTATCTGTGTGGGGGCTGGGCTGGCTGGGGCATGACAGATCTAACTGTTCCCGATCACTGGGCACAGTAGATCTCTGTCATGTCCCCTGACAGAACAGGGATCCGCCTTGTTTACATAGGCAGATCCCCGTTCTGCCTCTGTAGAAGGCAATCGAGGCACGCTCCCACCTGCAACTGCCCCTGCACGAGCCAAGGTACCATGAGGGCGGTTTGCACAGGAGAGCTGACCTGCTGCCATAAAACGATAGTGGCTGGTCGGCAAGTGGTTCAACAAACATAGTGTGGCACTAAACCCCAATATTTAAAGTGGTTGTAAAGCCTCAAGTTTTTCCCCCTTTAATGCATTCTATGCATTAAGATGAAAAACCTTCTGTGCTGCAGCTCCCCCCAGACTCCTCCCTTTTTCTTACCTGAGCCCAATCCTATCCAGCGATGTACAAGAGCGCAGCAGCTCCACCCGCTCTTGCGCTCCCGCAGCTCCTCCCTGCTGTCAATCAAATCCAGTGACACGGAGTAGGGGGCAGGGCCGAGTCCCGCTGTCTGTGTCAATGCAGGGATAGCAGCTTTCAGTAGATGAAGAGGAGGGGCCTGGAGCACTGGCAGAGCACTCCAGAAGAAGAGGATCAGGGCTGCTCTGTGCAAAACAAAAAGTATAGGCATGTCTGTTATTTTATATTTTTTTTTTATTAGGGTTTACAACCCCTTTGAATATATATAAATTGTCATAGTGATAAGCAAAACAAAATTTAATTCATGCAATGTAAGTTGACATTCAAATCAAAAATATGTTCTCATTAAATAATGCATAACAATACATCCATATATCCACCTCTATATAAAAATAGCATCAACCAGTCCCAAATGCCCTACTAGGCAGTGAATCCAGAATCCAGTGCTGTACATCCAAATAGGTGAATATATAAAAAGTTAATTTCAATTGAAATAGAGATGCTAAGTGCAGTGACAATCTTGCAAATTAGTGACTTCACTCCATGCAATCAAATGCTCCACCAATGTGCTCCACTGTTGTGCAGATTGGCTGCTCAACTGAAAATTCAATTTTAAGCACTTCTAATCAATCTTATCTCAACTCAAGTTGTATACATCTGTGGCTTCCCGACATATCTCTCAAAGGGCCATCGCATGAAATAGTAATGGAAAATCCAGATAGTGTAGTACTTCTTTAAAAAGGCTTATTAAAATAGTAACCCTTACATTAAAATTAACACTCAACAGCGGGTGTGAAGGACAGTGGGATCACACAGGGTAAATCACTACAAGTTCTGAACTTCCAGCTTCAGCCGTGACTGGAAGTGACATCACCTGGCTCCTCCCAACGTGTTGCGTCACATACCTATGACTTTCTCAAGGGTACTTTCATTGTTTTCAGTTATTCTACTGCTTTCTTTACACTGCCTTTTTCAGAGCAGAACTAAACCATCCTATTTTTTACATCCAAGGAAGCTGCCATGGTGTTGTACATGTGATCAGTTATGACACCAGTCATTTGATACCTTTAGTTGAGGATACCGAAAACCATGGCAGTTATCATTCATGGCATATCTTGAATGTAACTTCTCTGGGAAACAGGCCTGGGTCACACCATACCTGAATAATATTGATGGAAAAAACACGGAGACTCATCGGTTTTTATGCATGTTTCAGTGAATTTTTATGCACGTTAACATCAGTTTTCATGTGCATCTTTTATGTTCCCTGTTCACACCACAATGTTGATGTCAGGTCTTTTTTTTTTTCATACAGAAACCCTGCAGAAAAAATCTGAACATGATACCAGTGTTGTGGTGGGAACAGGGCACATAGAGAACAGTTGTTTTCTTTGTGCCCTTGAAGAACGCATGCATATAAACTGATGTCTTTGCACATGTGCGAACAAAGCCTTAGGCTGGATTCACACCTATGTATTTTTAGTGTTTTTTGCATTTTGCAGATTTGCACTACAGTCTATTTAACATGGTTTCCTATGGAACACGCTCTGTAGTGCAAATCTGCAAAATGCAAAAAGCACTAAAAATGCATAGATGTGAATCCAGCCTCAAAGCCGATGTCCATGTTTCCTTTTACTTTAAAAGCGGACCTAAGCCCATCAATTTAACAGTTTCAGAAAACTGTTACATTCCGGCACATGCCAGGGATGTAACTGTTCCATTTGCTTGTGCTCTTAACCAAACTGTTCAAATGACTGGTGTCATAACTAGTGTTGAGCGAACCCGGACTGTAACCTTCAGGTCCGTACCGAACTTTCGGGTGTCCGTGGCACGGACCCGAACCCGGACATTTCAAAAATCGTTCGGGTTCGGTCCGGGGTTCTGCTATTTTACTCCACGTGTTGAGAAGCTGCAGGGCAGCCAATCAACAAGCGTTTCACTGGTTTGCCCTTAGAAGCCATCACAGCCATGCCTACTAATGGCATGGCTGTGATTGGCCAGTGCATCATGTGACCCAGCCTCTTTATAAGCTGGAGTCACAGTGCTGCAGTCACATGCTCCTTGGGCTAGTGTAGGGAAAGGAAGCTTAAAGCTTGAGGGACAGATTTGAGACATTTTAAGACCTGATCCTGTATCCTGAGATAGATTACTTTACTACTGCTGTCTGTGCTGTTGCTCTGAGGACAGATAGCAGAAATTCCGTACACGGCCTTACATTGTCAAAAGACTTTG
>BLSH010440386.1:271056-291751 GCA_018402905.1 Glandirana rugosa
TGGCTACCTCCTCCTACTCTTCTACCACCGCCACTTCCACCTACACTGCCACGGTCACGGCCTAGTCAACCTCTAGGCTCCTACTCCACATCCACCCCCCTTCCCGTTTTTTTACTTGATTTTAATTTATTTTCCCTATCCCCATTTATTTGTAGGGCACTTGCCCTAGTTTGAAGATGATTTTAGAACAGTTATATGGCTTCTACCGTTAATTAATACTTTTCAGACACAGTTTGAAGATGATCCACATTCACCTCCATTTTTGCTTTTTTTATGTTTTTATTTTTTTTAAAATATTTAAAGTTATTTCCCTGTCCCCATTTTTTTGTAGGGCACTTGCCCTACCCTTACCCCCATTTTACTTCCTTTTGCAGCCCTCTAGGGCTTTCCAGGACTTTGTTACAGCCATTTTTGTGCCTAAAAGTTCGGGTCCCCATTGATTTCAATGGGGTTCGTTGTCCGTGCGATCGTTCGGGTTCCGTCCGGACCCGGACCCGGACTTTGTCCCAAAGTTCGGACGGACCAGCAGAACCCGAACTTCCAGAGGTTCGCTCAACTCTAGTCATAACTGATCACATGTGCAGCACAATGACAGTTGAAGATCAAACAGAGGCTAAGATGGTAGCTCCCTTGGCTGCAAATGATAGAAGGGTTTAATACCACTTGAAATAGTTTGTTTGGGCCAAGATGTCCCAAATGAACTATTTTCATAACCAAGGTATGTGGCAACTGTATTATATAGTAGTATCATTAGCTACATAGAGTACACAATGTTATGTTTCAGCAGCATCACAGGCAACAAAACCAAGTCCGGCTGAGTACTTTGTAGCCATTCAGAGAAAGCCATGTTTTTTTTAGGAATGTCTTCCTATGATTGGCAGAGATATTGCAACAGGCCAATGATGTCATGTTTTCCACCCCAGCCAAACAGAAGAAGGCTTGTATTCATTGACAAAAATACAAAGCTTCCTCTGAAAAGCCAAGAAGCCAACTAGCTTTTGTACCAGCCGCAGACGGGAAGTCGCCTGTGACACTGGCAGAACCCAGAGCTGCATACTGTATGTAGATGATACTACTTCAGTATGATACGGTGCTGACACCAGCAGAACAGCTCATTTACAGAAATAGTTCCTTTGGGCCAAACACTCTTTCAAGTGGAAGGAAACATAAACTTGTTTTAAAGTTTTAAAATGTTGGGTTTAGATCTACTATAAGTAAGAATGTGTTGATAAAGCAGCCTGCTTTCCATTTTAAACTGCAGCCCTTTGAGCAAGTGGAACGCAAATGGTTAAAACATTCATCCTCATGACAAGACTGTTACGAAATATAAGCCATACAATTATACATATTTATTGCTTTAGAATTGTTTCCATGGTAACCAAATAATTTGGAATTCTTTGCAGAGGAAGAATTCTGCTCTGCAAGTAAAACACAAATGTATAATAATACAATAATGTCATGAGCCAGACCAGCAAGAATTATTTGTACTTACGCTTTTCTCTTTCTTTTGATATACAAGCACTTACAAATGGTAATTTACACCTCAGCGTCACATTCAGCTATACAAATTTAAAGAGCATGCATTTCAATAGGGTACTATTTGTTATTAATATGCTAGTAATAAAGAAGAACTCCAGACTAATAAAAAGTAAAATATTGGTTTAAAATGAGGAGATGAGGAAATCACTGAATGCAACCAAATAATTCACTTTTAATGGAAAAGAAACTCATTTTTAGCCAGTGCCTCATTTCCTATCATGTTACATGTCTCTAGCCAATCACTATTGTTCTGTCCTCGCTACAAGTTTCCCTGTGTGTAACTTGACATGCAGCTAAACCTTTCAATTCTGCAATAAGCAAGACACACAATGTAATCTTGAAGCTTTATTAACAAAATAGGGTGGGGGGAAACAATTGAGAAAAAAACAAATACAGATACATATAATTAGTATGTGAAGTATACAGAAATACAATGAATAAGCTAGACTGTAGATGGTGATAAGTAATTCTCACCACCGATGCTGCGTTTAGGAGATGCAAGTAGATGCAAGTTTTAGTCCAACATGTGCTCTGATAGCTGGATCCTTCTTTCAGTCTCCAAGATGGAGTCTGAATTCCCAGGGTGCACCTGTTTCTCTTCCTTAGACTGAAAAATGATGTGAACTTTTGTTAAGGGTGATCAGGTTCTAGTTTCTGCAAAAACAGTAACTGGCTCCATCTTGTGGTCAAATCTAATATTGCAACAAAACAACTTAACCACACAGCCCCAAAAGGATTTACCCCCTTAATGACCAGGCCATTTTTTCTGATACTGCACTGCGTTGCTTTAACTGACAATTGCGCGGTTGTGCGACATTGTACCCAAACAAAACTGATGTCCTTTTTTTCACACAAATATAGCTTTCTTTTGGTGGTATTTGATCACCTCTGCTGTTTTTATTCTTTGCGCTACAAACAAAAAAAGACCGACAATTTTGGGGAAAAAACTATTTTTTTTATCCAAAAAAAAAATATTAAAAAAACAAATATATTCATCAGTTTAGGCCAATATATATTCTTCTACATATTTTTGGTTAAAAAAAATGCAATAAGCATATATTGATTGGTTTGCGCAAAAGTTATAGTGTCTACAAACTATGGGATAGATTTATGGACTTTTATTTATCTTTTTAAATGTTTTTACTGGTAATGGTGGTGATCTGCAGATTTTTAGCAGACAAATCTGACCCTAAGTGACACTTTTTGGGGACCAGTGAGATTATTACATTGATCAGTGCTAAAAAGTGCACTGATCAATCTATAAATGACACTGGCAGGGAAGGGGTTAACACTAGGGGGTGATCAAGGGATTAACTGTGTTCCCTGGGTGTGTTCTAACTATGTGGGGCTGGGCTCAGTGGAACACCACAGAGAGCGGTGTTCCTGATCACTGGGAACAGCAGATCTCTGAGATGTCCCCTGTCAGAACAGGGGTCACCTCTGTTTACAAGGACAGATCCCTGTACTGCCTCTGTGTACTGCAATGGCGGGTCGTTGGTGGACATCGAGTCCTGTGGCACGCCCACAGTTTCACATGCACAGGCCACCATACGTGTACGGCGGTTTGCGCAGGAGAGATGACTTGGCTGGTCGGCAAGTGGTTAATGATTATCTTGCTGGAGGCAGAACAACTATTTTACATCATATTATGTGATGGAACTGTTTAGAAGGTCTGATGTGAATGATTCAATGTCCGCTGTCATTGGGTGAGAAGGGGGGCAGCACACACTGGGCAGAGAGCAAGAGAATTAAAGTTGAGGGGGCATACATAGAGGAGGAGATGGGGAGGGAGCACAAAAGAGGAGGGGAGCAGTTTTCTGTTTCTGTCTGTGTGCCAGTAAAGATGATATACCCTTACTTGTTTGAAAGGAACTTCTCCTTAACCACTTGCTGACCGCCGACTGCAGTCTGACGGCGACAGAGTGGCTAGCTATCGCAAACCGCCGTCATATGACGGCGGCTGCGATAACTAGTGCTGTGAGCGCGCGCGTGCTGTGTCCGGGGGGGGCCCAGGGAGTGGGTAGGGCGGACTCGATCGCCGCCGGCTACCCGCGATGGCCCCCCCGCAGTGAGAGAACGGAGGTCCATGTAAGTAAACGCGGATCTCCGTTCTCATAGAGGGGGAAGGGCGATGATCACAGGCTTCCTCTATATGGAAGCCGTGATCATTCCCTTTCCCCAGCTAGGGCAGTCCCCATACAGTTAGAACACGCCCAGGGAACACAGTTAACCCTTAGAGCGCCCCCTGCAGGTTAACCCCTTCACTGCCAATGGCATTTACACAGTAATCAGTGCATTTTTATAGCGCTGATCACTGTATAAATGCCAATGGTCCCAAAAAAGTGTCAAAATGGTCCGACATGTCCGCCCCAATAACGCAGTACCGCTAAAAATCGCAGTTCGCCTCCATTACTAGTAAAAAATAAAAACCCAAGAAATGAATTCTCATAGTCCATAAACGCGGCAACTTTTGCGCAAACCAATCAATAAATGCCGATTGTGATTTTTTTTACCAAAAATATGAGGAAGAATATAAATCGGCCAAAACTGATGGAAAAAAATGTTTTTTTATATTTTTTTTTTTTTGATTTGTATTTTAGCAAAAAGTAAGACATTTGGGTTTTTTTGCAAAATTGTCGCTCTTCTTTTGTTTATAGCGGCGATCAGAAATGACGCAGAGGGGATCAAATACCACCAAAAGAAAGCTCTATTTGTGGGGAAAAAAAGGATGCAAATTTTGTTTGGGTACAACGTTGCATGACCGCGCAATTGTCAGTGCAGTGCCAAAACGCAAAAAGTGCTCTGGTTCTAAAGTGTGAAATCCTTCCGGGGCTGAAGTGGTTAAAGAGATTTTCACTTCTCCTTAAGGCAGGCCTTTGCCTTCATCTATGACTTTCTATAATAATCCTACTTCTTTTGCCACGTTTTCAGGGGGTCTGGCCCTGCACTTGCAGCTTTCTCATCTTGGTCAGAATGATGCCCCCCAGGCCAAAAGCCTCCTAGGATATTGATGTCATACATCCCAGGAGGCTTTGGGTCAACCTCCACTGCACTGTGCATGCAGTATTGGACTGCTGGAGATCTGGACTGCTATATTTTGTGTGCTGGCTTGATACGTAATAAAGCTGTGAAACACTTTTGATGCATAAAAATACCCCATAAAGGTGTCTGTTTATACAACATTCATTGGACGAATGTCACACACACTGGGATATTGTGGCTATAATTTCTCTAATAGATGAATTACTGTATTATCAGCTCCATCTAGTGGCTAAAATGAGGTATACTTTTCTAAAATTGACTGCATTTTGGCTTACTAGATGGAGCTCCAACCTCATCCCTAAAAAGCAGGTCTCCCAGGGTTGCAATATACAAGGGACCGGATCAATAAGTTGGGAACAACAGAAAAGTATACAGCAACATATTGTGAACTTGAACAACATCAGACAATGGCACCATGGGATACCACGGGTAAATTTGAACAACATCAGAAAATGGCACTATGGCAGCTGCTGCTTTGTTGCAGACTCTCTGCATACATTTCTGTAAATGCTCCAAAAACATGCTAAAATGCACACCCCACGTACAGTGCCATTAATTCTTTTTTTTTTTTTTTTAACATAAAGTTTATTCAGTTTTCAAAATAAAGATACATAGCATATATCTAGGCAGACAGCAGCTTTACATATACACAGGGTAAGAGTAAATATAGTAGATCACAACATCAAGGTTTAACATGGACATCATATCAGGCAAATCATCAGAGCGAATACAGAAATCAATCATAACCACACTTGAGGAAAGGAGACGATTAGAGGGTGCCCAATGGGGTATCAGGAGAGATAAAGGTCTCACGGAGAAGAGGAGGGAGTCAAGTAGACTGGGGTATCGCCCTGCATTGTACCCAGACTGACCATGTAGGTCAGTATATAATGGCAGCGCCGCATTCACCAGGGATTTCCACAGCTGTAAGGTGGGCGGGAGTCATTTGTTCCACTGACATAGTATCGCCTTTCTGGCGTAAAATGCCACATAGAAGACAAATTTTTTCTTAGCTCTGGTGGCCTCTAGCGTGTCACATATTCCCAGTAGCAGAGGTATCAGGCTGCATGGGACTCAGATGCCCAATCTGATTTATATCATCTACCACTTCCTGCCAAAAGCTTTGTAAGGATGGGCACAACCAGACCACGTGGAAAAAATCTGCATTGTCCGATCCGCACCTAGGGCACGTCACAGCCCTGGTTGGGTAAATTTAGGCCAAACGCAACGGCGAATAGTACACCCTGTGAAGGTACCTAAGCTGTATGTATCTGTCTCGCGTCAAAATCATTAAAGGTAGATATTGCTGTACCCCTTCCTACCAATCATCGTCGCCCAAAGTGGGTATGTTAGCCTGCCACTTAGAGAATAATTGGGAGACCCTAGTAGTGTCAAGAGTGATAAGGATACTATATAGGGCCGACAAGGTCTTGTCTCCATCCGGAGAGCGGAGCAGCGCCTCCACAGCTGTCATTTCCAGCACGATTTGGTGCCTAAATTGCGCCCTAAAGGCATGTCTTAGCTGTAAATACCTAAAAAACATACAATTTAGGAGGTTCCACTTCAGTTTAAGAGCATCAAAGGTAAGTATAGTACCCTCACCGACTATGTCCCCGAGTGTCTTAATCCCGCACCTAGCCCACACCACTGGGTCAGGGACCGACTTGAAGTGTAAAAGTCTCGGGTTTCCCCAAAGTGGCGTATATGGGGACCAGGAATTCTCCTTCTGAGTCCTCACAGACACCATGTCCCAGGCCCTAAGGGTCGCCCGCATGGGAGCCATTACTCCCGGGTTGGATCTGGGACCTCTAAGCACCAAGTTGCGCAACTCCGAGTATGATCCAAGCAGCACCACCTCCAGGGTAGCTGCAGGATTGGCCGGCTCCTCTGAGAACCACCACTTCACCGTGACCAAGACCGCCGCCCAATAATACTTGATGAAACAGGGCAATGCGAAACCACCCAAGGTCATAGGTAGTTGCAAAGTGGCTTTGGTTACCCTAGGAGTGGCCCCCCTCCAAACAAATGATGTTATAATGGTGTCTAACCATTTAAAGAACGCGGTGGGAATACCTACTGGTGTATTCCAGAAAAGATAGGTAAATTTAGGCAAAACCGACATCTCAACCAGGTTGACTCTGCCAACTGGTGAGATAGGCAGGGATCTCCACGTTGTGCACCGCTGACTCAGCTGAGCCACGACCGGGTTCAGGGGGACGAATTGTGTCAGATCCCGGTGGATTTCGATCCCCTGAACTGAGAAACCCTCTGCAACTGAATGTCTGGTCGGGGAGGGAAGTCGCCCCCTCGCAATGGGAAGAGGACAGACTTCCCCCAATTAACACAGACACCAGAGAACCTCCCGAATAAATGGATCACCCTGAGGGCTGCACTCAGAGAGGAACCATCATCAGCTAAGTACAACAGGGTGTCGTCTGCATATAATGACACTTTTTCGTGCAGAGGCCCGATTTCAATTCCCTTAACCTCTGGAGATGCACGTAGCATAATGGCCATGGGCTCGATAGCTAGGGTAAACAGCCCCGGGGACAGGGGACACCCCTGCCTTGTACCTCTGTGAAGAGGAAACAGGGAGGAAAGGGTAGCCCCGGTGAGACCCTGGCCGTCGGGGATCTGTACACAGCCCGGACCCATGAGATAAACTGGGGACCAAATCCAAACCGGTGCAGGGCCTCCCATAAATAGTTCCATTCAACCGAATCGAACGCTTTCTCATCATCAAGGGAGGCCACAGCGCCAGCCCGGGTGCACCCCTCCCCAGAGGCCAGAACCGTGTACAGTCTTCGTATATTAATGTCCGTGCCCTTCCCAGACATGAACCCCATCTGGTCTTCATGTATTAGGGAGAGTATGAATTCATTCAATCTCCTGGCTAAGATTTTAGTGAGAACCTTGGCATCAGTATTGAGCAGGGAAATTGGACAGTATGAGGCGCAGAGCAGCGGGTCCTTACCAGGTTTGGGAATCACTACTATGATGGCCTGCGCCATGGGGGGGGGGGGAGGGAATCTAACAATGTAGTCTAGACGCCACCTCTATACTGCTTATAGAATTCTGGGGGAAACCCATCTATACACGGGGTTTTACCTGGCTGCAAGGAACGCAGGGCTCCCTGAACCTCCTCCAGCGTAATTGGGCTGTCCAAGCGCTCCCTCTCCTAAGAGGAGAGAACCGGGAAGGCCACTTGATCCAGAATGGCACCAAGCTCCTCGAGCGTATACTGGGCCCTAGATGAGTAAAGCCATGAGTAGAAAGACAAGAGGCAGGCATTGATAACGATAGGATCCGTCACTGTTTCGCCCCTGTCGTCCCGAAGTCTAGCTATGGTGGACACCGAGGAGTGTTCCTTTTGAAAGCCACACCAGGAGTCTCCCAGTCCTCTCTCCCTCCTCAAAGATGCACTGTGTTTGGGTTAACTGCTGTTTTTTAGCTTTTTGGGTCCTGAGGAGCATCACCTCCCTATATACAACCCTCATATCCTGGTAGGTAACGGGATTGGAGGTGGCCACATACTGGGATTCGCAGGAGATCCCGACCCTCCGCTCCCTCTGGAAGACCCACCAGCCGCAAGTTGTTCCTGTGGTTCCGGTTTTCACTGTCTTCCGCTCGTGCTTCCAGGACCTTGACTCAGAGCGTATGGAGAGAGGCTTGGTGTTCGCGGACGGAGTCCTCGTTGTCTCCTATTCTGCGTTCCGCCTCCGCAAGCCGCCCTCGGAAGCCGTCCATATCCCGTCTCACCAGGCCAATCTCTGCCTGCATGCTGTCAATCTTGGCCATGAGCGAGGTCTGGCAGTGGGTAATAGCCTGCATCAATGCCTGGAACTGCTCCGTTCCCACTGCGGGAGGCTCAGCTTGCTCCATCTGGGACGCCATGTTGGAGTGGGGCGCCACATGTTGTCCCTTCGGCTGCAGAGGGGATTTGGGAGCAGATGTCCTTTTGTGGTACTTCCCCGACATGCCCCTTCTCATGCCAGTGCCCTCCGGTGACTGTAAAAGGGTAGGTAGATCAGGATAGCCGTAAATAACAGATGGTAAATGCCTTCAGGCATGGAGCTCCGCTCAGCCACAACCGCTCAGGTCGCCATCCAAACCACGCCCCGGTGCCATTAATTCTTATTGATGACCAAAACTCAGGTAGCAGTCGTGCAATTTGGCGTGTGCCAAAATGCAGAAAAAGCGCCAAAGAGCACATTTCAAAAATGTGAGGCTTAATGCAAAAAAAAAGTGCAGGACTACTTTTGTGCATTTTTCACGCATAGGGCCATTCAAGTGTATAGGCTGCCCTATACTATTGTGTGAAAAACGTACCAAAAAATGCAATAAAAAAGTGCCGTGTCACGCAGGTGTGAATGGGGTCTCACAGTCATCATGAGTGTAACAGTTCCATTCCATTTTCAGGGGACAAATCTATGCTAAGTGGTCCTAAATATGTGATAAGCAATTTACTGAGGAATAGGGATGAGTTCAAGGTTCAGTCCAAACACGTGGCATTAGGCAAACATCATATACTGTATAGTGGTGGTATTTCAACCACTGCTCTATATGACAGCTTCCGAACTGTCTGTGGTTGCCATGGAAGTGGTGGTTTTAATATCCATTTGCTTAGTATGAGAAGCCACAAGCTCATTATGAATTGTGGCAAATTCCCCCATCTGATCGGTCTCCCAGCTGACTGATTTGACCTAACATATATTAGTTAAGAATTTCAAACATTGACCCGTTCCCCACAACCAGTCAGGATAATCCTCTGTTTTCTGGAAAAATAACAAAAGGAATTTGATTGGTTTACTTGTATACCCATTTAGGTTATCCCAACTATATCCCCAGAGCAGGGTGATTTTCAGTAAAAAACATTGTGCGCTGTGAATGGGTCTTCTAATGGGGCTTCACAAGAGAACTGTAACTGACCAAATACAGTAATGGGGGAATATAGCTTTTTGCACAAACCTGCACTCTGGCCTCACTACTTCCTACCTCTCATGCCTCTCTATTTACACTGGCTCACTGGTCAAGGGGCTGGCAGGGTGCTGTACTTGGGTTTCTGAAAACTTCACACCACCGTGCCTGTGTATCTTTCAAGAACCCTCAGCCCCGATGTACGGTGCTTGTCCTGCACTACAAGGGTTTAGTGCCGTTTTCTTGTCTAGGGTACCAGTAAAAAGAACATTTACTCTATCTCTTGCTCCCACCTGCTCCTCCTTCCATGTAACCGGTCCCCTAACACCTCCTCTCTTCGGCACTCTAACTGAAATGCGTGGCTGTGACATCATCACATACAATGCAAGACCATCAGTCTTGCATTGTGAGGATATCAAGGGCCCACCCCCAGAACCCAGAGTGTCGGAGAGATAGGGAGAGTTTCGTCTCCTGGGGAAGTGAGGGATAAAGTAAGTAAACATTCCTCCAGGAACAAGAAAAAACAAACCTTGCAGTGGGGCACCCCCCGTACTGCAAGCATAGTTTTTTCATATTTCCAGAGTTCTGCCTTAGCTTCCATTAGTCTGCACACACTAAGCTGCGTAAAGATCATTGGTTGATATGCACTGGGGCAGAGCATATCTAATTTCCTTCATTACCAAATAACTTAAAGTGGAACTAAACCCTCCTTTTCTTTACAGTCAAAGTGCCTACTATATACTATATTTTTTTATCATTGGCCCCTGAGGACGAGCATTGGCTGGAAATGTGTTGGGCGGTGCCACTCACGTGACGTCACACTGCCGTGAATGCCGATCGTGGCAGCATTTACATGTGAGTGTTTTATGCCTTATTTTGTTATGTGCATGGATGTTTTAAGCCGGAAATTAATAAACTTTACTGTAATATGATACCTTGTTTCCTTTGTCTGGTATCACGATATGGTGGAAGCGACCGATTGTCCCTCAAATATTCATCATTTGAGATTCTTGGAGGAAGTGGATGTTGGAGGCAGTGTTGCTGGTATCCGTATACTCCCTACTGTGTTCACTGGATTGTGATGGGCTCATTACCAGTATCTGTCTGGTGAGTTTGCACTGCATGCGGGGAAGAGGAAGTAAAGGACTGAGTTTTTATGTTCTATTATCATTACGGGTGTTCCTTCTCTATCCACTTTTAGCAACAATTGAATGATATACTACGCTATCAGTTTTTTCGTTAGATTTTTTCATTCTATGGTGGAGAACGAGACGCAAGCACTCACCATCATTAGCAAGCTTCTTCTGGAGACCCACACAGGTATCCTCAGTAGAACTGATTCAAGGAGGCTTTTTTGCTTTTTGGTGATTGACCTTTTCTCCCTTATTTTTGCTTTTGCAGTTGACACTTTTTGGACTTGTTTTGATATATACCTTAAAGAGGACTTTTTCACTATATTTGCTGATTGCCAGGTGTGTTGGGAGCTGCACAATAGTGCTGCAATTTTTGTATATTACATTTGAGGTTGAGTGTTTTCCTTTATTGCTAATGGCTATCATTAGCAATAAATTGTTTCCTTTTGTATATTCCTCTATGGTATTCCTGGGGGTGGTCAGATGATCTCTTCTGTGATTATGTTAATAAGAAAGAGACTCCACATAGTGTAGTAACATTTTATAAGTTCTATTTAGGCTAAAAAGCTGATTTTTTTACTCACATAAGCTAAAATAAAAAGTGTATATATTCCACGAGTTCCTAACTCGTATTTCCTACGGTGTCACTTCCGGTATGCCTGTGCTCCCTCCCTACGTGTTGCGTCACTCCCACATGACTTCCTCAGGTGATAGCGATCTGCATAATCACTGTCCTTATATAGCTATGTTAGTGTCAATGATGGCAGACATTTTTTTATATTGAATATCAATGTGTGTGCCATGTAGACTATTTTCTAGAAGTCCAGAGATATATATTCTGTTTGTTTGTCCATGGTGGCCATTGTACCATGATCCTTATCTTTATTGGTGATTAGCCCTACATATGGACGCAGGTTTAACCCTGTCTATACTTATTATTGCTGGATGGAAATGTGTCGATCATACATACATACATATATATATATATATATATATATACAGTTGTGCTCTTGGCCATTTTTCAGAGAATATGAATTATAACACAAAAACTTTTCTTTTCCAAAAACATTAGTGCAGCACTGGATGAAAGATGCAAGGGTCTGTCAGGAGTCCAGAAACTCATTGACCTTTTATACACACACTAATTACAAGCAAACAGATCACAGATGAGGATGGTTACCTTTAATAGCCATTCAAACCCCTTTGTGTCAACTTCTGTGCATGTTATCAGGCCAAAATCACCAGGGTATGTAAACTTTTGATCACGTTCATTTGGGTAGTTTCTGTTGTCATTATGATTTAAAAAGAGGAAACACAGTTGATTGATAATAAATTGCTACAGCCAAACACTAACCATTTGTGAAAGAAATGGTTTTGTGTTCTCATTCATATTCTCTGAAAAATGGCCAAGAAATCATAAATTCTGCCAGGCTATTTATCTATTTATGAGCACAACTGTGTATATATATATATATATATATATATATATATATATATAAAATTAGACATGTCTCCATCCGGCCATAATAAGTATAGATGGGGTTAAACCTGTGTCCATATGTAGGGGTAATCACCAATAAAGATAAGGACCATGGTACAATGGCCACCATGGACAAACAAACAGAATATATATGTATATGTAAACTTATGAACACAACTGTATATAGCAGTGCAACATCGGCCTTCTATACATATTAATCTCACATTAGCTATGGATGAGCCAGCAGGTGTCTGCAGTAGTTGACCACTATATAACAGTTCACTCTAATTAAAGTGATAGCGCGGGAGTACCTATAAATTATTTTATGTGGTGTGTACAGGACACCGGGGATGTGTCCTAGAAGGCAGGTACATTCCACCCGATATTGGAGCCATGGTCCCTTTTAAGAAGGACGATTGCAGCAGAGACTCAGTGCACCTGTGTCAAGGAAGTGAGAGAGAGAGGGAGCACTCACAAGCTGGACAGCAAGCGTGAGCTCTATGAATCAACTGAGACATGGGCTGCTGAACCCCTCTGTCTGGCCGGCCTGACACCCTGACTCTGGAGGAGCCTAACCGAGCTGTGGGACCGGAGACTAGCGGTGAGCCTGCTGTTTTAGTTATCAATACCAGGATGCTTGACTATGTATTTATTTTTGCTGAAGAAAGCTGTCATTTGATTTTGTTTGCTTCAAAATAAATGGACTTTTTGCTTCAATAAACTGGCTGGCGGTCATTATGGAGCTACCCCCAGGTTACATTTGGTGGAGGAGTGTGGGGCAGAGTATAGCCGCAAAAGCTGTTTGGAAGCATTTAAAGGGCCAGTACCCACGTTTGCTTGTCCTGGGTCAGGACAGCACAAGCTCTGAAAACCTCACAAGGCGACATGGAGGAGGTGATAAAAGCCCTGGCTCAGAGCACAATAGCCCAGCAGCAGACCGCCGCAGAAGCCAACTGTCACCATGAGGAGACCACACGCTTGCTGGTCGCTCAGTTCACAGTCCAGCAAGAAGCGGCTCAAGCACAGCTAGCTGCTTTACAAGAGGCAGTACGGCATCTTGCACAGGGACAAGAACACACCGTTGGGATCTCTAGCAATAAGGTAGCCGTAATGGCCAGTCACTACCTGCAAAAGTTGACGCCTATTGATGATGTGGAGGCATTCATGGCTACTTTTGAGAGAACAGCAGAAAGAGAAGGATGGTCCCCAGACCAGTGGGCTGGTATTGTTGCTCCTTTCCTCACTGGGGATCCCCAGAAGGCATATTTCGTTTTGTCAGCTGCTGATGCCAAGGATGCTGAAGGCTGAAATCATGGCCCGCCTTGGTGTGACTACTGCTATGCGGGCCCAAAGGGTACACAGTTGGAGGTACCACCTGGACTGTCCATCAAGGGCTCAGATGCATGACCTGAGCCAGCTGGTCAAAAATGGCTGCAGCCAGAGGTGCTAACGAGTTCCCAGATGGTGGAGCGGGTCATGTTAGACTGGTACCTAAGGTCACTGCCAAATGACATTCGCCGCTGGGTGAGTCATGGAGACCCCAAGACGACAGATGACCTAGTGGAAATGGTTGAGAGATATGCTGTGATGCAGGATCTTACATATAGTAGTTACATAGTCAGTGAGGCTGGAAAAAGACACAAGTCCATCAAGTCCAACCCATGTGTGTGTTTTTTTTATGTCACTATTACGTTGTATATCCCCCAGTGTTGTGGTCCCTTAGGTGTGCATCTAATAGTTTTTTAAAATTATCTATACTACCAGCAGAAACCACTGTTTCTGGAAGAGAATTCCACATTCACACTGCTCTTACCGTAAAGAAACCCCTACGCATCTTAAGGTTAAACCACCTTAAATGCTTGACTATGTATTTACTTTTGCTGAAGAAAGCTGTCATTTGATTTTGTTTGCTTCAAAATAAATGGACTGTTTGCTTCAATAAATTGGCTGGCGGTCATTATGGAGCTACCCCCAGGTTGCACCAACTAAGGGGATACATAGTCAAGCATCTCCTGGGACCTGTAAAGCCACGAGGACCCTTGCCCGTGAGGAAAGCCAAGACATCCATCAACTCGGGAGCCAGCATTCAGGAGAATCAAGGAACATCCACCCCATTGTCCCAGAGCTCTGCTCCAGCATGTAGGAATGAGGGCGTGCTGTGCTGGCGGTGTCACTCCCGGGGCCATATCCAGGCCCACTGTCCCCTGCAGGAAGAACTCATGGAGTGTAGCGCTCTGCGCAGGATGTCCTTTTATGCCCAGAAGGTCTGTGCTGCCCACCTTGACCTGACTGAGGGGCAATTTGAATGTGACCTTTGGGTGAACCAGCTTCATGCCTGAGCGCTGTTGGACTCCAGAGGTATGGTAACACTTGTGGGTACCGAGGTAGCTGGGAGGTGGGTCCAGTAACAAGGACTCTGAGGGTGGTGTGCATACATGGGGACACCAGGGAATACCCCCTGGTATCAGTGACACTCACCACGGCCTGCGGCACAATTGTCCAGGAGGTTGGGGTGGTACCCCGCCCCATCCATGATGCTATCATAGGTAGGGACTGCCCTTTGTTTGTTGAACTTTGGAACTATGTGAGCCAAGACCTGTCAGGACAGCTGAACTGCTCTGTTCCCTCTAAGGGGCTGGACGCCAATGCACCAACTAAGGGGATCCCTGGGGGGGGGAACCCACTCTTAGGCAGGTCATGGCTGGGGAGAACATAGAGAAAGCCTTCCCTCTGCAGGTTATGACCGATGAGGGAGAAAGCTCGTCTCGTCTTGCCCACCCTGATCTCCAGGTGTCAAGGGGTGCGTTCTCTGCTGCCCAAAAGAGGGATCCCACACTGAAAAATGCCTGGCAACAGGTTACTGTAGTTAATGGAGTTTCACAGGTGTCTGAGGCCGAAAAAACGTTTCCCCACTTTGTGGTCATTGGTGAGCTGCTATATCGGGTTGCTAAGGTTAGGGGTGAAGTGGTCGACCAGTTACTGGTTCACCAGCCCTTCAGACGCACGGTGCTCGACATAGCTCACAATGATGCATTGGGGGGTCACGTAGGGGCTGACAAGACTGAGGCCCCAATAATGGACCGGTTTTACTGGCCAGGAGTGACAGCAGAGGTGAGACGTTATTGCAGTTCATGTCCCACTTGCCAGCTGAACGCACAGATGCCCCACTTGAGGAACCATTCGAGCGCATTGCGATGGATTTGGTGGGCCCGTTGGTGAAATCAGCTAGGGGACATCAACACATCCTCGTGGTACTCGATTATACCACCAGGTATCTGGAGGCAATTCCCCTAAGAAAGGCTACGTCAAAAGCAATCGCCAGGGAATTGTTTAATATGTTCTCTGGGAAAGGATTCCCAAAGGAGATCTTGACAGACCAGGGTACCCCCTTCATGTCTAGGCTGATGGCCGATCTGTGCAAGTTATTCCAAATCAAACAGTTGCGCACATCTGTCTACCATCCACAGACAGATGGACTGGTGGAGCGTTTCAATAAAACTCTCAAGTCAATGCTTAAAAGGGTTGTGCAACAGGATGGTAAAGACTGGGACTGTCTACTTCCAGCACTGATGTTTGCTATAAGGGAAGTGCCTCAGGCCGTTCAAATTGGTGTACGGGCAAAGACCACAAGGACTGCTTGACCTGGAGAAGGAAACGTGAGAAAGTGAGGCCTCTCCTCATAAGACAGTGGTAGAACATATAACTCAGATGAGAGAGAGGATTTCTAAGGTGATGCCTCTGGTCAAAGAGCACATGCAAAATGCACAGGAGGCACAAAGAAGGGTGTACAACCAGTCTGCCAAACTCAGACAGTTCCAGGTTGGAGAACGGGTGTCCGTGCTTATACCTACGGTAGAGAGTAAGTTCCTGGCCAGGGGCCATTTGAGGTGGTAGAAAAGTTTGGGGAGGTTAACTATAACATACACCAACCTGGGAAGAGGAAGCCCTACCAGATATACCATGTAAATCTCCTGAAGCATTGGAAGGACCAGGAGCAGGAAGTTGCCCTGGCTGAGATTAGTTCTAAGCCCCCAATAGGGGAGAACTCAATCCCAGTTTCTACCTCCCTATCCAAGCCACAAACACAGCAGGTAAAGGAGATTTTACATAGGAATAGAGGGAAGTTCTCAGGACTGCCAGATCTTACCAGGGTAATTGAACATGACATTGTCACCGAACCTAATATGAAGGTTCGAGTGAAACCCTATCGTATCCCTGAAGCACATAGGAAGGCAGTGCTGGAGGAAGTCCAGACAATGCTCGAACTTGATATCATTGAGGAATCGCAGAGTGAGTGGTCGAGCCCGATTGTGTTGGTACCAAAACCCAACGGGACTCTGCGATTTTGTAATGATTTCAGAAAACTCAATGAGGTATCGAAGTTCGACGCATATCCAATGCCCAGAGTAGACGAACTGATAAAGAGGTTGGGACCAGCCCGGTACATTACTATCTTAGACCTCACTAAAGGCTACTGGCAAATACCTTTAACTAAGGATGCCTGAGAGAAGACTGCCTTTTCTACCCCAGATGGCCATTTCCAGTACAAAAGAATGCCGTTTGGCTTGCATTCCGCTCCAGCTACTTTCCAGGGAGCTATGGATAAAACCTTACGCCCACATCAGAAATACACTTCAGTGTATTTACATGACATTGTCATCTTTAGCACTGACTGGGAATTCCATCTTCCCAGAGTGCAGGCGGTCTTAGACTCTCTAAAGAAGGTAGAATTCACTGTGAACCCAGAAAAGTGTGCCATTGCTATGGAAGAGACCATATACTTGGGGTATATTGTGGGAAGAGGGTTAGTGAAACCACAGGTGAACAAGGTAGAGGCGATCCAGGCCTGGCCCTGCCCAGTCACAAAGAAACAGGTGCGAGCCTTCTTGGGCATCGTGGGGCTACTACCGCAGGTTTGTACCCAACTTCGCCACTGTTGCTGCACCTCTAACAGACCTGACAAAGGGAAAAAAGTCAGTCATGATGAAATGGGATGACAAGGCTGAGAAGGCCTTCCAGGAGCTTAAAACAGCCTTGTGTCAGTATCCAGTACTGGTTGCTCCCGACTTCTCAAGGGAATTTGTAGTTCTAACAGATGCCTCCAGTGAAGGCTTGGGAGCTGTTCTGTCCCAAGAGGTCAATGGGGAGGAACACCCCATAGTTTTCCTAAGTAGGAAATTGACACCCTCCGAGAGAAATTATGCTGTGGTGGAGCGGGAGTGCCTGGCCATTAAGTGGGCCCTGGACTCACTATGCCATTTTCTCCTCGGTAGGAAGTTTCGCCTGGTGTCAGACCATGCCCCATTGACCTGGATGAGACAGAACAAACACCCAAATGCCAGAGTTACCAGGTGGTTTTTGGCATTGCAAGAATTCAAATTCGTAGTTGAACACAGACCAGGAAAGCAACACCAGAACGCGGATGCTCTCTCTGGGGTACACTGTACGGTGTCCCACATTGCCTCGGACACCTCCGCGTCGAGGCAGAGGGGGGGATGTGTACAGAACACCGGGATGTGTTCTAGAAGGCAGGTACATTCCACCTGATATTGGAGCCATGGTCCCTTTAAGAAGGACGATTGCAGAGTCTCAAACCCAGATCGCTAGGACTTCGGTACCTATGGGGTTAAGACCCAGGGAAGGGAGATCTTAAAGGCAGCAGAGACTCAGTGCACCTGTGTCAAGGAAGTGAGAGAGAGAGGGAGAGCTCACAAGCTGGACAGCAAGCATGAGCTCTCTGAATCAACTGAGACACAGGCTACTGAACCCTTCTGTCTGGCCGGACTGACACCCTGACTCTGGAGGAGCCTAACCGAGCTGTGGGACCGGAGACTAGCGGTGAGCCTGCTGTTTTAGTTATCAATACCAGGATGCTGGGCTATGTATTTACTCTGGCTGAAGAAAGCTGTCATTTGATTTTGTTTGCTTCAAAATAAATGGACTGTTTGCTTCAATAAACTGGCTGGTGGTCATTACGGAGATACCCCCAGGTTACAGGCGGAAGAGTACCAGAAGGAGAAGCAGTCAGCTAAAGATGGAAGCGGTGGCAGTGGCAGGTGATGGAGGTCCTGGTAGTGAGGGGACAGCTTAGTACTTCATGCTCCAATTTTTTTTTAGATAATTATATTCTTATTGGGGATTTGCAATGGAATACAAAGAGAACAATAACAAAAGTGTAAAAACAAAATCAAATAAGTGGTCAAATTGCCTCAGAAAACAGTAATTCAAGAAGCAAAAGCCACATGAAGTCACAAGTAGGCATATAAGAAAAAGTACAGTACAGCATATAATAAAAGACAGCTAGTATAAGTACTAAAGAGCAGTGCAAACCTGAAAGCTCACCAGGGGGCATAGTATAAGGCAAGATATCCAAATAATTAGGATCAATAAAATGATAAACTGTATGAGAGATGGAAGTCATGATGAAGAGGGAAGGCTGTATTCAGACTGGTGGCAAGCTTCCATGTTCCACATTTAGTGCCAGGGTCTTCATATTGGAGCCCGCTGCAATGCAGGGCCTGCCTAGGGACAAAACTTGGAATCACAATGTGCAAGGCCTTGCAAAGTGACGTATGTTGGTTTCCCTGTATACCCAACTGCAGAATGTAGCTAAAGGCGCAGAGTTAAAACATAAGACAGGTTTGTGGAGACTACTTGTTCTGTAAAACATTCTCAAAATGCTTTGGAGTGAACAGTCAGGACAGATGGTAACAGACCATTTCACCTGCTGGAAAATAAAGAAGAAGACATGGTCCAAGGTTTTGCTATGGTAACAGTATTTAGGTCTTCAACCTGAAAGGGTTATACACCCAGAATATATGCCCATTGTGAACTGATCTAAAGTGCTCAACAGGTGCCCTTAGGGGGTGATATTCCTGTTGTACCTCCCAACAAGCTGCTATCTTAGCCTCCTCTCCCCTCTGTGTATGACTGGTATGTTAATTGTTTGTTTAAATAAAACCTAAAGAAGTTTGGGATTACTAATAAATCAAACATACAGTACATACTCACCTCCAATGACACTTTGCTACAATGTAAAGTAGTGAGTGTACAGCTTGTATAACAGTGTACATTTGCTGTCCCCTCCAAATAACGCAACACACAGCCATTAATGTCAAAACTGCTGGCAACAAAAGTGAGCACACCCCTAAGAGAAAATGTCCAAATTTGGTACAAAGTGTCAATATTTTGTGTGGCCACCATTATTTTCCAGCACTGCCTTAACCCTCTTCGGCATGGAGTTCACTAGAGCTTCACAGGTTGCCACTGGAGTCCTCTTCCACTCCTCCATGACGACATCACAGAGTTGGTGGATGTTAGAGACCTTGCGCTCCTCCACCTTCCTTTTGAGGATGCCCCACAGATGCTCAGTAGGGTTTAGGTCTGGAGACATACTTGGCCAGTTCATTACCTTTACTCTCAGCTTCTTTAGTAAGGCAGTGGCTGTCTTGCAGGTGTGTTTGGGGTCATTATCATGTTGGAATACTTCCCTAGTCTCCGAAGGGAGGGGATCATGCTCTGCTTCAGTATGTCACAGTACATGTTGGCATTCATGGATCCCTCAATGAACTGTAGCTCCCCAGTGCCAGAAGCACTCATGCAGCCCCAGACCAAGATAACTCCCACCACCATGCTTGACTGTAGGCAAGACACACTTGTCTTTGTACTCCTCACCTGGTTTGCTGTCACACACGCTTGACACCATCTGAACCAAATACGTTTATCTTGGTCTCATCAGACCACAGGACATAGTTCCAGTAATCCATGTCCTTAGTCTGCTAGTCTTTAGCAAACTGTTTGCAGGCTTTCTTGTGCATCATCTTTAGAAGAGGCTTCCTTCTGGGACGACAGCCATGCAGACCAATTTGATGCAGTGTGCGGCGTATGGTCTGAGCACTGACAGGCTGACCCCCCACCCCTTCAACCTCTGCAGCAATGCTGGCAGCACTCATACATCTATTTCCCAAAGACAACCTCTGGATATGTCGCTGAGTACGTGCACTCAACTTCTTTGGTTGACCATGGCAAGGCCTGTTCTGAGTGGAACCTGTCCTGTTAAATCACTGTATTGTCTTGGCCACTGTGCTGCAGCTCAGTTTCAGGTTCTTGGCAATCTTCTTATAGCCTAGGCCATCTTTATGTAGAGCAACAATTCTATTTTTCAGATCCTCAGAGAGTTCTTTGCCACGAGGTGTCATGTTGAACTTCCAGTGACCAGTATGAGAGAGGGAGAGCGAAAATGGCTAATTGGTCCCAATCTGGACATTTTCACTTAGGGGTGTACTCACTTTTGTTGCCAGCGGTTTCAACATTAATGGCTGTGTGTTGAGTTATTTTGAGGGGACAGCAAATTTCCACTGTTATTCAAGCTGTACACTCACTACTTTACATTGTAGCAAAGTGTGATTTCTTCAGTGTTGTCACATGGAAAGGTATAATAAAATATTTACAAAAATGTGAGGGGTGTACTCCCTTTTGTGAGATACTGTGTGTGTATATATATATATATATATATATATATATATATATATATATATAATTTTTTTTTTCTTTAATATATATATATATATATATATATATATAT
>BLSH010440386.1:295789-306004 GCA_018402905.1 Glandirana rugosa
AAACCCCCCCCCCCGAGACACCTGAGACTACACTTTCCCTCCGAGACCACATTTCCCCCTTTTGACCTCTGAGACTCCATCCCTCACTTAGACCCGTGGGACTACGTATGTCACTACCACCCCTGAAACTACATTCCCCCCGAGACTCCATTCTTCGCAACCCCCCCCCCCACCTCCATATGGCATACACTTTATTTGTACATCAGAATGCCTTCTTACCTCAGAGCCCCCCTTACATCAAAGTCCCCACCATCACTGTATGCATCAGGGTGCCCAGATTCACTCCCTACCTCAGAGTCTCCAGTTTTCCCCCTTTACACCAGAGCCTCCCTTTCACATCAGAGTCCACAGAGCCCCCCCCCCCAAAATAGAAGTCCCCAGTATACCCTTTGTACATTAGTGTTCCTTCTTACAACAGAGTTCCCCTTTACATCAGAGTGCACAGATTTTTCCACAAATCAAACTCCCCCGAAGTCCCCTGCATTATTTCCTTGCAATCAAGGCTCCCAGAGCCTCTTTGCATCAGAGTCCACAGTGTCCTCCTCACTCCCCCCTTTCCTTAGGGTCCCCAGTCACACTTCTCTTTTACATCATTGTCCATTCCATGGATGCAGGCTGTAGGGTACTGTGGAAGGTGGCCTATAGGACACTGCAGGCTGGCTGGAGCTCAGGAAGGCTGTTGGTCCTTCCTCTCCCTCCCTCATATGTTCTTCAAACTAGTGGAAACAGGTGCCAATCACAATGCACGTCACATGCACCCTCCAGTACACGCCACACTGCTCGAGTCAGGTGGAGCTGCTCAGCTGTCTAATAACTGTCCCACTTTGGAACTGTGCATATGCAAAACACAGCCGAGGTGAAGCAGGAAAATTTACAGGAGTGCTTCTCCTGTCTACATCAGTGTGTACCACAATAATGTGCTATAGTGTGATAGGTATTAATAATTAACATATGTACATTCCAAAGTGCTACTACAATAAATAATAAGCATAAAATACAAATTTCACACTAAAAATCCAATAAAACTGCGCTGTGATAAATTTGTGCAGATTCCCTGCAAGCTGTTTGCCCCAATTCAGTGTATCATCACCAAGACAAAGCACATACCATTTGCTTACCAAAAAAATTTGACCTCTTAAACTTATGAGGTCACATGCGCTTGCCGTCTGCTGGATATTTACAACAACTTTACTGAAAGAGCAACACTGCGGTTATAGTAACTTGGTCTGATACCTACCACAGGGAACCCCATACATGCAAAGAATAAAACACACTATAGTGCAATACCAAGACAAGTAAACAATTTGTCGCTTTATCTTTGTAAAGTTTGCTGTAAGCACATTACTTTATTAAAGCAGTGCAATATGTCCTGCTAATGCACTATAGTGTGCTTTATTCTTTGCATAAATGGGGTTTACCTGGTCAGGTAGAGTGGTGCAAGGCCGCTCTTGGGAGAAAGTTACTATACATACCTTGTCACTATTTGAGTGAAGTGGCTGGAAATATCTAGCAGATGACAAGTGCATGTTTAAGAGGTATGCAGTAGACTTGTGCATGGCTAAAAAATTATTTTTTTTCGTTTTCGTTTTTTTTCGTTTTATTTTTTCGGAAATTCTGAAAATTCGGAAATTTGAAATTCAGGAATAAATTATAATAAGTTATTATTTCAAATGTTCTTTCTTATTTCCAAACTTCAGAAATTCCGAAATAAGAAAGAACATTTGAAATAATAATAAATAACTATTAAATTATAGGTATTGGAATTTCCTTGAAAATATAGCTGTTAGTGATAAATTTCATATTTAAGTTCACTAACAGCCTAATTTGTAAGGAAATTCCAATACCTATAATGTAATAGTTATTTATTATTATTATTTCAAATGTTCTTTCTTATTTCCAAAATTCGGAAATAAGAAAGAACATTTGAAATAATAATAACTATTAAATTATAGGTATTGGAATTTCCTTGAAAATATGGCTGTTAGTGATAAATGTCATATTTAAGTTCACTAACAGCTTAATTTGTAAGGAAATTCCAATACCTATAATTTAACAGTTATTTATTATTATTTCAAATGTTCTTATTTCCAAATTTCCGAAATTCGGAAATTCAGAAATAAGAAAGAGCATCTGAAATAATAATAAATAAATATTCATTTATAGGTATTGGAATTTCCTTGAAAATTTGGCTGTTAGTGAATTTAAATATGAAATTTATCACTGACAGCCATATTTTTAAGGAAATTCCAAAACCTATAATTTAATAGTTACTTATTAGTTAGTTATTATTTTGATTTTCCAAATTTCGGATTTTCAGTTGTTCCGATTGCCGAATTTCCGCAATTATCACAATTGCCAAATTACCACGAATTTCCGAATTCCCGCAAGTACCGCAAATGCTGAATTACCGCAAATTTCTGAATTAGCGGAATTGCCGAATTATCTAGAATTTCTGAATTACCCCAATTACCGCAATTGCTGAATTACCGCGATATAAAACAAAAATTCTGAAAAATTTGGAAATTCGGAATTCGTCCGAATTGCCAAATTTTGCAAAATTCGATAAAAACAAAATTCGGAACAAAACAAATTGCACAAGCCTAGTAAGAAGATGTGTGTACTTTTTCTTGCTGATGGCACACTGAAGTCGAGGCAAACAGCTTGCACAAATTTATCACAGCACAATTGGAATGTATATATATACATATATATAAAGTATTCTTAATATATTTCCCATGAATGGTCCAATCAGGTCCACCTTTCCCTTATTCAGGCAGACTTGCAGACTTGATCGGTCTGTGTCCACTCTGCATACATGCAGTGGGCACAGACCTGTTATCCTCCTTCTTTGCTCAGCAGGGATCAGCAGATGGATCTCCTGCTGAGCAAAGGAGAATCTGTCCCACATGAAAGGGGCCTTTTTGTTGATGCCTTGTTTTGTCCCCCATCTCCTCTGCTCCGTCTGTCCCCATCTCTCTTTTTCCTTGCCCTGTCCTTATGTCCCCTTCTCTGTCCCTATAACTCCTCTGTCTCTAGATGAATCCCATGATGTACCTGTACATGCAGCAGGCTGTGTAGGACAGTCAGACATTAAAAGCATTTTGCCCCTACCTTCAACTGAGGATCCATGCCATTCCTGCTACTGTGCCTGCAGGGTGCCTCCCCCTGGTCTCGCTCAGCTCCTCCCCCTCCTCTCACTCACCTCCAGTTCACAGATGAGTGTGCTGGCCTGGAGGCGGTTCTGCTGCCGCCCACATGGGAGGGGAATTCTCTTGCAGAGAAGCAGTTAGGGACAGATGTCTGCCTTTCAACAGGGAGAGAGGAGGAGGAGGGGCTGTCTTTTATGTCCTAGCAGAGTGGCGCCAGCATAAGCATTTGAGGGACCCCAATTTTAGCATCGTCCTTCTCCTGGCGCCCTCAGGCGGCCGCCTTAGCTGCCTTATGCTGGCGCCATCCCTGTGTGCTATTAATAGTTAATGGCACCGCCACACACCTGCAAAAAGGGATTCAAATTGTTGTGCATTGCCGGAACGCAATAAATTTTGCACATGTTCCTACAATGCACAAATGTGACACTAGCCTTAGAGACAGACAACCCGAAATGAACAGTTTCTGCTTTGTCTTTATTCTGAAAAGGTGAACTTAAACTTTAATATGGAGTTTTTCCCAACCACGGTTCCATGGAACCCTAGGGTTCCTCCAGAGGTCACTAGGGGTTCCTTGAGCAATGGTTAATTTCTACCTCTCAGATAAGTTCCCACTGACACCATTGATCCTTTTAGCTATCTGTAAGAGGGAAATTCTTCCCAATGTCCACAAGTGTAAGGAGCATTCTTCCCACTGACCATCACACTAATGTATCATGAGTTGTAGATATAGAAATTTTTAGCAGGGGTTCCATGAGATAGGAAAGTTTATTCAAGGGTCCTTCTGAGTGGAAAAGGTTGGGCAAGGCTGCTTTAATAGCAGTGCACATTCTGTCCTGCAGAAAAATATAGAGCTAGCAGTAGAGAAGGAAGAAAGCATCAGCGTGATAAAAAATGTCCCTGCATTGATAGTGTCACTGGAAGGAAAAATCATCCCTGCCTCGTTGATGTCACTGGAGGAAAATAATGTTCCTGTGTCACTGAAAGGAAAAAATGCCTCTGTGTCCATGGCATTACTGGAAGGAATAAATGCCTCTGCATCCATGGCATCTCTGGAAGGAAAAAATGCTTCCACATCCATGGCATCACTGGAAGGAAAAAAATGCCTCCGCATCCATGGCATCAATGGTAGGAAAAAAATGCCTCCGCATCCAAAGCATCAATGGAAGGAAAAAATGCCTCCGCATCCATGGCATCACTGGAAGGAAAAAATGCTTCCGCATCCATGGCATCACTGGAAGGAAAAAAAAATGCCTCTGCATCCATGGCATCAATGGAAGGAAAAAAATGCCTCGGCATCCATGGCATCACTGGTAGTAAAAAATGCCTCCGCATGCATGGCATCACTGGAAGGAAAAAAATGCCTCTGCATCCATGACATCACTGGAAGGAAAACATGCCTCTGCATCCATGGCATCAATGGAAGGAAAAAATGCCTCCGCATCCATGGCATCACTGGAAGGAAAAAATACTTCCGCATCCATGGCATCACTGGAAGGAAAAAATGCCTCCGCATCCATGGCATTAATGGAAGGGAAAAAATGCCTCCACATCCATGGCATCACTGGAAGGAAAAAATGCCTCCGCATCCATGGCATCAATGGAAGGAAGAAATGCCTCCGCATCCATGGCATCACTGGAAGGAAACAAATGCCTCTGCATCCAAGGCATCACTGGAAGGAAAAAATGCCTCTGCATACATGGCATCAGTGGAAGGAAAAAATGCCTCCGCATCCATGGCATCAATGGAAGGAAAAAATGCCTCTGCATCCATGGCATCACTGGAAGGAAAAAATGCCTCTGCATCCATGGCATCAATGGAAGGAAAAAATGCCTCCGCGGCCATGGCATCACTGGAAGGACAAAAATGCCTCCACATCCATGGCATCACTGAAAGGAAAAAAAATGCCTCAACGTCTGTGGCAATACTGGAAGGTAAAAAAATACCTCTGCGTGTGTGGCATCACTGGAAGGAAGAAAATGCCACTGCATCCATGGGGTCACAGCCGCATCAGTGTCGATGGGAAAAAAATGTCGCTGTATCAGTGGTGTCAGTCTAAGGAAGACTCATTTGACACGTGTCAATGGAATATGTAAGAGGAAGTTGGGAGGCACTTTGTGGGTGCATGTAACTAACCAAGCTCATTCCTAGACGGTGTGCCTCCATTATCTTTGTCTACCAGTCCAACCTGAAAACGAGACAGACTCCATGCTGCATGCTTCAGGGAGAGAATGTTCTTGTTGGGACCTGGAGGGACAGCTGCTTTTTCTCCTGGACAGTTTCGATTGCTGCAGATTGTGAAAGGGGTGGAGGTGTCACAGTGCGGCATGGCTGTGTGAGGCAGAGTAGCTGTATTAGAGAGTACAGTGGCCATCTCAATGGGAGGCGTGTTCCCATTGGCTGTCCCCTATACATAACAACATAGCGCCCAGGGCACATGTCTTTTCTGCCCCCCCTCCCCTTTGTTGTGGTCCTGGTCGCATCAACAATATAGGATATAGCAGAATGAAAGGGGGCATAGCTTGCAGGTGTATAACGTCTCCATGCAGGGTAGAGAGGACACATTGTGATATACATAGAGGTGTTATTACAGTAGTCAAGGCCTCCAAATTTAGCCCCCAAACTCAACAGCCTATGAAGTTGGTATACCTAGCATTTAATTAGTTGATTAATATTTTCTACCCTTTCATAAATGAAGCCCTACTGAAAGAATTGCCTAATTATTCTAATAACAGTGTAATAGGCTAAACATATATGATTTAATCCTGTGGGCAATGGTGGACAGTTTCTCTTGGGGCAATACTGAGGGCTTCAAACCTTAAGGCGCTTTCATAATTCTACGCAGAGATTTGAGATTTTTTCAACTAGTAAAATGCTGGTTGTTCTCTCTTCTAGAGAATAAAGTGTTAACATCATGCACACTGAATATATCCATCAGCTGAGCAGCAGAGATCACAGGAGGTCAAAGGATGGGTATATGTCTTCTGGCCTCCTGCTTTGGAAAAGACATCTGCCTGTCTCTGGGCATCTGTACAAGACAGATAGGTAAATGGTCATTGGGCATAAACGGCAATCTAGAAGTGAGGTGTTAGAATCAGAGCGGTGCTCAATTCATCTTAAAGTAAATAATGGCTTGTCTTCAAGGGGACAGCAGACAGACCATTATTTTTTTTTTTTGGCTTTCAAAAATCTTTTGTTGTCTCACACAATATAGATTGGATAAAACCTCCGTAATAATGTGCCTTTGGAAAAAAAAAGAACTATATATCTCTCCAGTGATATACTATACCAAACAGAGAAGAGAATACAGCAGCACTATGTCTTAATGATAAAATAAAATGAAATACACCCATTTATTTTACTTTAAAGAAAAACTGCACAATTCAACCCTGGATTGCTTCGGCGAGAGCATTTGCACAAGTCAATGCACAAGTGACTTAAGTAAAGTTGTCTTTGTTCACACACCATAGGAGTAAAGAGAAAGAGTGGTCATTAGTCAGAGAAATGCCGAGAAAAGCAGTGAAGTGTCACTTCTATAGCAAACCCTTTTTTTACTCCAAACAACAAATTTATCATGGTTATATCAGTTCTTATGGGAAATGGAGCACAGATGCCAAACTGTATCATACTGGCACCTTCACTTTACTGGAGGAGAGGAGCATTTAGTAAAACTCAGAAGATGAGCCTCACATTAATAATAGAAGATATCAGACGGCAGGATGTCCTTCCACTGCAGCCTTTGTGTGATGGGATTTATACACTGATACAGCAACACACCGCATATATCATCCTTATACAGTTTAAGATTCTGAAAAAAAAAATACATTTGTTATAAAGCTACTTCTACACGAGTTATTTTAATGAGAGATTCAACCACGTTGACTGTATTCTTATTAACTGTGCATTGATTTTACCATGCCGCAAATGGGGTGACTACTAATTAGTGGTTAAGCAACCCGTTAGGTCTCATGCACACTGCGTGTTTAGCCCTGATGAATGAGGTCCTGCTGCTGGCAACCTGTGAAACTCTATGGCTATGTTTGTACTTGCAGTTGACCTGTGTTTTTACCACCCTCAACCACTCTCCCTTAACCACTTCAGGACCTACTTTAGGACCAGAGCACTTTTTGCGATTCGGCACTGTGTCGCTTTAACTGACAATTGCGCGGTTGTGTGACGTTGCACCCAAACGAAATGTGTGTCCTTTTTTCCCCACAAATAGAGCTTTCTTTTGGTGGTATTTGATCATCGCTGCGTCATTTCTGATCACCACTATAAGCAAAAGAAGAGCGACAATTTTGCAAAAAAAAACAATATTTTTTACTTTTTGCTATAATATATATCCAAAAAAAATATATGAAAAAAACAAATTTATTCATCGGTTTTGGCCGATTTATATTCTTCCTCATATTTTTGGTAAAAAAAAAAATCGCAATCAGCGTTTATTGTTTGGCTTGCGCAAAAGTGGCCGCGTTTACAAATGGTGAGAATTCATTTATGTTTTTGTTTTTTTTTTACAATGGGGGCGATCTGCGATTCTTATCAGGACTGTGATATTGCAGCGGACATGTCGGACCATTTTGACACTTTTTTGGGACCGATGGCATTTATACAGCGATCAGTGCTATGAAAATGCACTAATTAGTGTGTAAATGCCATTGGCAGTGAAGGGGTTAACCTGCAGGGGACGCTCTAGGTGTTCCCTCAATGTGTTCTAACTGTATGGGGGCTGGGCTGGCCGGGGGAGGAGAGTGATCATGGCTCCCATATACAGGAAGCCTGTGATGACATCCCTTCTCTCTCTGTCAGTACGGAGATCCGTGTTTACATACACGGATCCCCGTTCTGTCATTCTGTCCCCCCTACGCCCTCCCTGGTCCCCCCGGAACACAGTGAGCGCGCCTCCGGTGGCACACCTTCACAGTGTGCGATGTCGCAGCTGCCGTCACCTGACAGCGATTTGCGATGTCGAACCAAGTCAAGCCATGGCAGGTGGTCGGCAACTGGTTAAGCTGCAAAGGCAGTGGATAGTGGTATACACATACTGTGGGCACAATGTTTTGAACATCAAAATCCTATTCTCTTGTCATGCTTAGCAGGCAGTATCACCCACCAAACTCAACCCATTCAACTCAATGGACCTGCACTGCAGCCACCCTGCAACCGCAGGCAATAGGTTTTTAGAGGTTAAAATAGGCAATGACCTCCTCACCACCTGTCAAACACCTTCTGAAAAGCAATCCACTGTGGATCACTTTTCAGAGGGTGAATCTTGAGTAAACAAGCCCTTATAAAGGCTGAAAGCAGTTGCAGATGGGCAGGGCTTGGTTAGTCCCTGGGTGCATACTGCCCTAAACTTCAGTGCCATTCAGTGCACGATTCAGCCACAGCAGCTTTCAGCCTATCATAGAGGTTTACAGGCTGCCGGCAGCAGGGCTGGACAGTGCGTCTGTGCCTTATGTTCACACCAAAATTCTGTGATCTCTCCGGTGGGGGCTATTGTGCATGAGGCCTTAGTGGCAAGAGAGTAAAGGTGCACACAATACAATCTGATTAGACAGTTTCAACAACCACAAAGTTCAAATACCTACCAGGCGCTAAATAAATTAAGGCTAACTTTACACATGCACCCTCTGAAAAGCCATCCGCTGCGGATGGCTTTTCAGAGGTGTTTGAAAGGTGGGGAGAGGGAATATGTCCACCACTATCCAACACTGTATCTTGGCCTAGGCCAACAAGGCCCAGGCCTAGGGAGGCACTTTGCAGGGGGGCAGCACGAAAAGAGTTCCCGATGGCTTGCACTACACTTTTAGTCTTATTGGGTAGACTGGGCCGGGAGACAAACGGGTCTGGCACCCCCATAAAGCGGCTGCACTTGCTGCCGGTATGATAATACCGGCAGGCCCCCATCAGAGGGGGACAGCCCATACATATGTAGGGGACCTGAGCGTCCCAAGGGGCCCAGGTGGTGGGCCCCAACCAATGAGTTGTTGTGCTGCCCCATAGTCAAACAGGAAGTGTGAGGAAATTTCTTAAGGAAATCCATTCCAATACCCCAAGGCCCTCAGAACTAGTGTCCCCACTAGGAAATTTCAGGGTGGGTCTTAAACAGGAAGGGGTGTGGCCTTGTCAAGAAAGGTGGCCCATATTTAAATTAGGGGGGTGCAAGAGTTTAGTCAGGCCTAGGGCAGCACAAAGCCTAAATACAACGCTGCCACTATCTCTATTGGAGTTAAGGTACAAAGTGGTGTCACTTCCCTACCCAAAGCCTGCTCTTTAGATCAGGGGTCTCCAAACCTTCTAAACAAAGGGCCAATTTACTGTCCTTCAAACTTTAGAGGACCAGACTGTGGCCATTGGGAGTAGAAAAGGTCCAGATGTCAGTGGGAAAAAATATTGCCTCATTGTTGGTTTCAGGGGGAGTAGTAGTGCCCCATCGTTGGTGTCAGTGGGAGAAATTGTGCTCCATTGTAGGTGCCATTGGGAGGACTAGTGCCCCATCATTGGCATCATTGGGAGGAATTGTGTCCCTTCATTAGTGTCAGTGGGGGGAATTATGCCCTATTGTTGGGATCAGTGGATAAAACAGTCCCCCAAGGGCTGGATAAAAGCAAGCAAAGGGCCACATCTGGCCCCAAGGCTGCACTTTGGAGACCACTGCTTTAGATGATAAAGGGGTTGCAGCACATTGATAAGTCATCAGTACTGTTCACTCTGGTCGCTCATGCAGCCAGCATGTTGCCTGTTAGCATATGTGCATACAGCAGAGCCTGACTGGTTGCTAGTGCTGGCCCTTCCTCTCCAGGATGGGTGCTGTGTGCAGGTGATGACAGGCAGGGCTGGTATTAGAAATCACGGGGCCCAATACAGCCTACTTGACAGGGCCCTTTGTCAGATAGGCTGTATGGGGCCACTGTTTACTATGCTTCAGTGATGACACAGGAGTGATTGGTACTGATTGCTCACTGCGTTCATTCAGAAAAAGAAAATTACATATTTATTATCCCGTATTAAGGGGGGTGACTGTGATTACTTCCCTGTGTTAAGGAGGGTTACTACGGTTACTAC